>CM040625.1:80943876-80962600 GCA_022817965.1 Solanum lycopersicoides | reverse complement strand
AAATATAGTTTATCCACCTAGTGTTTCCTCTCCTCTCCTTCATATTCTACACGACCATTAAAGTATATTATGATATGACCACCAAGTTTTTCCTCTCGTCTACTTCATATTCTAGCTGAACATAGAACATGTGTGGAAATTTATTCCTTAGGTCACAACTAAAAGGAGATTGTGGCGAGGCATAATATGCTCCAGTATAGTCAGGCACTTTTTTTGTTTTTTCTTTTTAGTCACCATAAGAAACTAGATATCATCTATGCAGACTTTTTTATCATGGAAACCATACTCCAAAATCTAATTAAAATTGACAAACACCTTCCCACTGTTGTTCGCCTTTTTACATGCTACAACGTTGGTTTTCAACATTGGGAAGCACTGGGGTCCTTGGCAAGTCACAAATCAGGCTGAAGTTTAGCGGCTTTTGACGTGACAACTGATTTATCGTTCATAAGCAGTATGAAGGATTTGTCTTTCATTAGCTATACATCATTTACAAAGCATGCCCTACCATATCAGCCATTTGTTGCATTAAGGAGCAATCAAAGTCGATTAAGTTTAGTCACCAGTTACTTACAACCTCCAACCTCCCCCATTCACTTAATCGGACTTGGACATTAAATTGACAAGCCAATGTAAGCTGTAAACTATTCTGACATGTTATTAATAAGCAGACAATGTTGGATTAAATGTTCTTACTATAAACAAACAACGTTGGTGTTATCTTCACTTGAGACTTTAGAGATTCTTTTTGGTATGTGCCATCTACATTAATGCATTGTGTATATCTTAGTTGAATAAAATATGTAAGGACCTACACTATATGAATAAATATTCGGGTGACCAACTTGGCTTGAAGCAATCTGGAATTGCTCATTTTATCAACTACAGGCTTGAACAACCCAAACAGGAAACTGGTATTTCTTATTAGGTACTCTATTGATATCAAATTTCCTTAAAAGACAGACAGGTAGATTGTTGCTAATGCAAAACCGCAGCTTCCAACTTTGATATCTTTGAAACTACTTGTTGTATAACCACCTCATCGAGGATTTATAAGGGTATAACACGGACCAAGTATTTATCTTATCTTCTTTCATTTTCTAATTCCTGTTTTATTGTGGTAGTATGTACAAGAAGACAGGATTCACACAAGACAAAACAAATCAAATCACTGTTGGGTCGGAAAACAGAGGTAGATGGGCTAATTTTTAAAAAAGCTACTCAAATGCTGAAGGAGATGATGCATTAGACTGGATTCAACGTAATGCAATAACCAGTTGATGCCAACTCATCATGCTATTTTGAACCCAAGAGTGTGCTTTGTAACTCCTTTCTTTTTTATAGATGTGATGTCAAGGGCGGCTTGCATGCACCTCGAAATAGTGCTTCTCATATTTGCCTCTTTTCAAATGGTCAATTAGATAAAACATGCCATATTGCTCTGTTGATCCTTTATTTGTCAATAATTACAAAGGTTACTTCTGCACTACCCTGGGTGCACCTCGACTATTCCACCGGGTACTTTTTTTAGAACATTTAACTTTCTATTCACTGGGTATATACTACCTCCCATCAACACAAATATCGAGTACCTCTACCTATTACTGTTGTCTTTGTTGGATTTGAACCTGGCTCTCCAATTATTTCACTAACTTTAATGACCACCAGGCCATCTGTTTGGTGCTTACTAACCACTAGACTATACCTTTGGGTGCTTATTGCTCCACTGATTATTTTTTTAATAGTTATTGCTCTACTGATCTTAAGGGTGTGTCCGGTATGAAGAAAATGTTTGATCCGTAAGTTAAAAATATTATCTCTAAAGCATTTGTATATAATTTAGACAAATACTATGTAAGATGGGAGGTAAGTGTGTGGGTGGGTGGGGATGGGGACTAAAGGGGTGGGATGAAGATGAGGTGTGCGAGGATGGAGAGGACATAATCAATGTGGAATGCCACTTGTGGAAATTGTTTTTCTTTACTTCCACTAAGTCATTTCCCTCATTTTAAGAGTGCGTTTTCCCCCAAGAGAAAATGTTCTCCAAACAAATTGAATAACGGAACATGGGAAGATTGAAATACCGGACACAACCCAAGTCATTATCAAAAGTTAGACGAGAATTATAAATAAGCAAAGAGCCATGAGAAGAGGAACTAGGTTCTCTTAAGCTCCAGGGTTCAGCATGAAATTCTAGTTGTTTTTTCATAGAATCATGAAGAGACCAGAAATGAGTAAACTCGGACAAAAATACTTACAGCGCCTCATGCAAAAGGATGCACATCAGTTTGTTTATAAAACATTGAATTTAGTTGTCAAACTCAACCAGTTAATCTTTCACTATTACCATAAAATAATATGCATTCAAGATATATGTAATATGCATTTTATTTCTTAGTTGAGTGAAGTAAATATCTGATTGCCAAACAAGGTTTGGCTAGTGACATGCCATACTGACTCCACAACTTATGAGATAAAAGTATGTACTTTAACAATGTTGTTTAATATCATTCTAAGGTCCTCTCACTCTCCCATCCTCACCAACCAATAGAATAGCAAGGTCTTTAGCAGTTCAATATTTAAATGAAGAACATAAATTTCCATAACAAAACAAATCTCCTTTCCAAACTCAAACCTTCTTAATTCATTTTAGACACTGTTATACATTATACGTGGAGCTAGGATTTTGAGTTTACGGGTTATGATAGAAAACGCAATTTACAGGGTTATTGAAAATTTATAAATACATACATACTTAGTGGATTTTGAACACAAATACAAGGTTTGAGTCAAAGTTACTGGGTGACGCCGAACCCGTAGGTGAAGCTCTAGCTCTGCCCCTGATTATACAACAAATAGACTCTTACCATATAGAGGCAACAAGGGATCCAAAAGATTTCATGCCAAAAGGGACAGTTCCACAAGACGTCACATATGGATATCATGCTTAAAGGAAAAGGAAGTGATTCCTATGTCAGGATGTCTACATGGCAGATAGGGTTTTAAGTTCGAAAAAAAAATACAAGTTCATTTATTAAGTTGTCTACTCTATATTAGATAATTTAATCTTGTTCGAACTTCAATCATTTTCCAATGAAAGTTCAATTTCCTTATCAAGTAAACACTACATAAAAAATTTGAATTAAATGTAGTTGCGAAGAATAACTTACATGTATAACAAGCACAGGGCTTTTCACCTTCTGAATCTTGTTTAAATTCTGCACATGAAAATAGCTATTAGATGCTTAAGATGGTCACAAGAAATTACATAAATCAATCTATATAAGGTATTCAAATTGATCCCTAATGGCACACTCAGGCCATTCGCAAATTAAGTGGTATAAATTTCAATATCATTACAAGATTCAGTCAAAGTGCAGCAAAATCAGCCCAAAACTGTTGACTGCAAGTCTGCAACTATTCCCTAACATTCCCGGGAAAGCAAATAATTTTCCCCTCTTCATAGGTCTACATCTTTAAATTATTTGGGTGCTTTATCAAATAAGATGAGGTACTTGTACATTGTTCGGACCCTTTAAAAGTGTTGTTGGATGAGTGTCGGATTCTCCAAAAGTAGTGTATTTTTGGAGGATCTAACGCAGATGCGACATCATTTTGGGAAAGTCCAAGCAACATAACTTGTACCCATGCAGTACCAGCACTGAAGCACAAGAGTCGGTGAAAGTAATTTGGGTATCTTGAGGCAAAGGAAACGACCGTAATTTATTCTTTCACGCTGAAACTAAAGATAGCGAACATTGCCAGAACTATCTCTGTTACGTTCCTCAATAATGCTCCAGGATTCATTTATCATTCAAATACGGCAACTCAATTAACTGAATAATACTTGACCAAAAAGGTAAAAGACAACAAAAAGTTTAATTGTCATTTCCTTGAAGACTGTTAGTTACCTTATAAATGTCAAAGCAAAAAGTGAAGTTTGCATGGCAAAGAACACGAAGGCCAGAAAGAATGCCACTGTGCAGAACCACACCTCTCAAACGCGGTAATTTAGCTGCCAAATGTAATGTTGGGCCACTTCCAACAGATTGTCCATAGAGAATCAAATCTTCCTGGCTGATTCCATACTCTGTTTGAAGGCAGTCATACACCGCTTCTATGTCCGCGTATGTATCAAATTCGCTTGGCTAGAGTATGGAAAAAGAATAAAAAATAAGGAGATGTAACTTGTGAGAAAAATTCAAAACTCGCTCCCACGTCTTTAAATTCTTGCTTAACAATTAAAGGACATACCTTTCCTGTTGATGCTCCATAGCCAGAATAGTCATATCTGCATAGTAATTGAGATGGATTAGGAAACAATCAAAATTCAGAAGGATAACTTTTTTAAAGTAGCGGACAGCACAACTTATTCCAAAACTGGTCAAAGTATAATAGCCTATATATAGCGTTGCAACATAAGAATGTGCCATAAAACATGAGTTGGGTAATGAACAAATTGGCAATTTCATAAACAAAAATGTTCAAGAAAACGACATTAAATCAAGGATGTAAAATGGTTCCTCTTTGGTTAGTCGGGAATACACGTGTCTGATATCATTTCAAGAAATGGAATTCGAGCCTAACTCAACCCCACACGCTAGCTCATCAGGGAAGTATCGTCCAAGTCCATATAAGGACACAACTAGCCCATTCCCCAACCAATGCGGAACTCCAACAAATACAAATTAAGGCTTCATCAGCTTACCAGTCACAATTAAGTCAAACTCACAAAAACAAAACAACTAACTCTCATTGCAATTTGCATCCCTAATATGCAGCAGCTCGACACGTCTGTCAAACTCACTGAAGAGGACTTGTGCTATGGACACTGGATGTATATTGGAAGAAAACACATGATAGAGCAAGATCAAAGGCAAGTTCTCAGAATTAAGGGCAATGTTTTATAATTCCATCTACAAAGTAGGGACCCATGTCTCTATCCAACCCCACAAGTGAAACCCCATTTCACTTTTACATTTCATTCTGTAGGTGAATAGAGTGAAAATCTATCACACTACATATAAAGACAAAGAAAATAAAAAAAACTTGTAACTGTTGGAAATAGACTAGTGATTTGTGACAACAATGAAAATTCACAAGGCATTGCTTTTACTTTTTCCAATTCTCAGTAAAAAAGAGAGAAAGATGAAAACTCACTGTCAAAACACAAGAAAAGTTAATAGATCAAAAGGCACTGATGAGGAGAAAATAAATCAGAGAACCTCCAAGAAACAATACAATTTCAAAGGCTCATAAAACCATGAATTTTTTTCACTGAAAACCATGAGATCAACATGGTAGTAACTGGCAATATGGAGGTGAAATAACAATAAAAATTAAGTAAATCTCTACAGAAAATATGAAAAAAGCTTAAAATCTTTTTTTTTCCAGCTACAGAAAATGGGCTAAAAAGTGACCTTTACCAACCCATGAGAGAGAAATAGCAACCTAGGTACATGGCAAAAAGGGGAGAGGAGATAAAGACCCATATCTCACCCCCAAACCCCAAACACAAAGAAAATTAAAAAATTTGAATTTTTTTTACCAAGATTTACCATTTCAAGCTCAGATTTTTACAAATCACCATAGAAATCACATTAAACAGAGAAACAAGTATCTCCACACAAGATTCTTCTTACACACATGTCCTACATAAGATTCTAAAAAAGAAAACCCAAAACCTAACATCAATTTTTTTAAAATAGCAAAAGAGTGAGAAAAAAAAGAAAAAAAAGAGGAAGGAATGAAAAAGCAGACCCCATAAGGTTGACTCTGAGATTAGCTTTAAGCTGAACAAACAAGTCATATAGCTGTCCCAGATCAGCAGCATTGCCATGTGAGTAAAGCACAGTAAGTTTAGCATATGGATTTTTCAAGTAAAAAGCTACAATCTTGTTGCCCCTTTTGGTGTCAACCAAAAGCACATCAAGAGAAGAATCATCAGCAGCACCAGAAATAGGCATAGAAGATGTAGTGGAAACAGCTACAAGTCTTCCATCATCCCTTTTCTTTACTTGATAGGTAGCTGATGGAAAAAAAGCAAACTTTGCTGCAACTGAGATATACAACAACCCATTACGAGCTGAATGGTCTCTACAGACCCAACTCATGAATGCATGTGAGCAAAATAACAGAGAAAAAGGGGTAAATGAGGGGGTTCTTGAATTTAGTTGATTTTTATGGGTAGGTTGAAAAAAAATTTTGTTTGGTTCTTTGAAGGGGAAAAAAAGGAAAAATAAGTGAGTGAGGTGAGTTTTCCAAGAGTTTGGACTGTATGTTTGGCTACATAAATGTAAAAGATGATATCATTTTTACATATATTTTGTTAGTATTCAGTCAGTACACATTAAAATATAAAAAAACAAAAAAAAAAAACAGGGTGTTCTTGAAATAACTCTGTGTAACTGTGAACAGCTATGGAAAACTGAAGAGTTTTGAGGGATTTTGGCAGACAGAGAGAGCAAGTGTGTGTTGTGTGTTTGAGACTGCTTTTTTTTTTCCTTTTGGAAGCATAAGAGGCAAAACAAAAAGAAAAGAAAGGAGTTTCTAAATATCTCGACTTAATTAAGAGACTCATATTTTTATAAGAGTTTAATATTATTTATATCATGCAATAAATCTTAAATGTATCTCTTATAAACGTATCTAATAATTTTATGTCAAATTTAAAATATTTGCAATATTTTCTATTTGTAAAATTATATAGTTTAATATAAATGGATTAATAAGCCATTTATATTATTAATTGAATTAAAACATTATATATATAAGGTATCAACTTAGCTAAATTAATAACAAAACTCAAATTATGATCTATCTGACCCAGAACGAATCTTGAATATCAGATCCAATTCACTTATACAAAAAATTACAATATATAAGATAATAACATATATCATGTATTTTTTATTATAAGAGCAAAAATCGACTCAATTATTTAACATTTCAACATTAAATTTTAAAGTTTAAGTTCAAATCTCATATTATATTTTTTATCCTTTTTAAAATTCCCTCGATCAAAATTTTAGATTTATTATTATAATATAGCGTAAATATTTTCTTTCAATGGATATAATGCGTAATTATTGTTTTTTTGTTAAAAGGTCTTTTCTTTGAGTTTGGGGGGGGGGGGGGGGGTCAGCAAATGGGACTTAAAATTTTAAGTAATATTTTTATCATTATTATTGTTTTAAATGAGATTTGAAATTTAAGTTTAATTGAAGTGTGTCAGATTGACCAATGTAGGTTTGACAATTCATATCAGTCAAGCTGAAAGCAGTAATTTGGGTGCGTAGGTTATTTTTTTAATTAAAAAATAATTACAGTAGTATAATTTTAAACAAAATTTCAAATGTGATATGAGTAATATTCTAGAATTTCATTTGTAGAAATTAAAATTTTAATAAAGTGGCTGTTTTAAAATTATATAAACATAAACATGCTTAGCAATTTTGTGAATGTTTTCAAGCTGATATGGTGGCAATAGCTAATTGTGTCAATGTGTAATTCATTATAAATATTATTTTTTATTAAATTCATTATAAATATTATTTTTATTAAATTTGTCAAGAAATTAATGCATGAGATCTATACATAGAACATATGAGATCAAGTGATTAGTTCAAATAAAATCATTTTTGTATTGTTATTTTGGCCCCATTTAAATAAGTTGTGTAGAGCTTGCTATACTAGATCAAAATTTAAAAGTTGGAGTTTAATTTCTTAAAGATAATCAGAAGATCATTTGTTATATTTCGTGGTGAATTATCAAAAATTTATAATAAATTTTATCAAAATTTTTGAGCAAATCATCGAAAATTTAAATAATGTACCTCGTAAGTTTATAATAAAACAAATTATAACGATCAAGTATTAAATAAAATTTTAATCAATAACCACACTTCTTCAATAAAATACAACAAAAGTCTAAGTTAACCATATACTTTCTTTTTTTATTTTATATATCTTAGATTGTGTAAGTACAATTTTAATACATTATGATCTAAAAAGTAAAGATGTTGCATAATGTATTAAAATACCATTGAATCTTATAAACTTGAACATATCATATGAAATGTAATTAAAACCTTATTCGTAATAATTCTAGAAAATATATTTTTTTCTAAAAGAAAACAAAATCAAGACATATATTGAATTAAAGAGTGTAATAAAATGGTAATAATGCAATAGTAAAAACACGAAAATTCAACACATTATTGGTTTAATTAAATTCATGATTCACGATGTGCTAATCTAATAAAAAAGTTTTTTTTTGTTCAATTATTTGCTGAATTATTTACATAATGTCAAAAGATAAAATAAAATTGGATCTACACTAAAAATAGAAATGTTTGATCTTTTCAACAACTTTGGGGAAAAGACCAATATTGATAAAATGTCCCCAACCTATATATAGTACTTTAAATGGACCACGAGAAATTAATTAGGCAATGGGAATATATTTCAAGATATCAATTTAAAAATAAATTAATTAGGCAATAGGAACTAATTAATTAGTTTAGGATATGAATCTCCACATCCCTTGGTAGTACAAAAATAGAAGAAAATAATTCATTGAAACAATTGGTTAATATCTTCATTTATCTTTTTTTGTTTACCTATATTAAATGCAAATATCTATTTTTATTTGTATAGTTTGAAAATTTAAGAGATAAGTTTTCTTTTTATATCTATTCTACTTTTATTAATATAATTCTAAATTTTTTCCAATTCATTTTTCAATAATGACTAATGATAATTAGGAATGATATAAAAATTTGTCATTTTATTTATAAATTCTTGACAGATATGAGAAGTCAAGCATAAACGAGGGGAGTGTGACTGCTACAACTTCTTTGCATAGTCTATTATGAAATGTAGATTAATAAATAATGTATGTATTTACGTAGCATATTAAACTCAATCAGAACAAATGGTAATAATTATTATGAATTGTAGTAAGAAGTTGGATCCTTCCACTTTAATTAAAAAAAATTAATTTAAGTCGTTGAGAACAGAAAATAATCTTATTAACAGCATTACTCGCAAAATTAGGTCATGCAATAAGCAAATTTAGATGTAATCAATAGTTAATATAAAAATCACACATTAATATATGATATACCTCTTATTTTTTGTTATATTTGTTAAAAATAGATCATCTAAATTCAATGTATTCTAGATAAATCAAGTTATTTAGTAAATCTCATTAGTAATAAACTCAAATACATTGCGGCGAAAAAATTGAAGAAAACAACAAGGGAAAATTAATAATTTTGTTTTTGACGATAAAAGTAAAAGTAGGGGACATAATTAAAATTAAATAGTGTTTTGGTTAAAAGTCAATGAACGATATGCTCTTTGTTGTGATACTAACTTAATATATTATATTTTCTTTTTTTCTTTTTATTCGTGGCAATTTATTTTTTTGTGAGCCATTAATATTAATATTTAATAACAACTTTAAGATATATTATATTTGTACAAGTTTTTAATAATTTATAAAAAAATTCGTATAATAATGTGAATGACTTTAATTCGAAAAAACAATAATTAACAAGTATATTAGAACAGATGGAGTACGTTATCAGACTTTCTTGTAATCAACATGTTAGAACTTAAAAATTATAAAAATAAAATAAAAAAAAATATATTATATTTTGTGTAATAGGCAACCAGACTATCTCATTTGGATAACAGGATTAGCTAGATAATGTCGAAAAAGAAAAAAAAAATAGTTAGATAATAGTTTCTATAGTTCTATTATTATTTTTGATTAAGTATATATCTTATCGAATATTCAAATGTCAATATTATTGAAAATATAAATTTATACTTTGATATTGATCATCTCTATTTTACTTTACGGAAAAGAGTCATATTTGCCCTTGTACTCTTAGAAAAGGGTCATATTTATCCTTTGTCAGACTTTTTTGATATATTTGCCCTTACCATCCAACTTTAGGCACATATTTGCTCTTGTACAGTTAAGTATTGTATCACCATTTTTATTAATCTATGTGGCGCCTAGATGGCTCCATGTGTATATATTTTATTATAATTAAAATTTTATTTTCTATTTAGTGAACTATCTGACCCATTTAGTAAAATCCGACCCAATCAAAATAAAGATCCATTAACCCGATTCTAATACACATTATCCCTAATTTCTATGTCCTAATTTCTATACCCATCTGCAACGCTTCAAAATACACATTATCCATAGTCAAATACAAGCACTACATTATATTTACATACACGTATTAGCATTATCAAGAGATTGCTTCTTAAAATCCAACCAAAACTACCATGTGCAAGCAATTTTAATAAAGTGTAATTCTAAATTATAACAACAATAGCTAATAAAGCGAGACAAAGGGAAGAGTCTGTCTAATTGTCCAAAGTAACTCTTTTGCAATGTATAACTCTTTTTTTTTTAAACCAAAAGAAATGTCTGTTAGTTTTTTCTCATAACTTTACAAGAATGTACAAGTATTGTACACTACAGTGTTCACAGTAAGTACTTTCTAGCTAATGAATGATCTCATTTATTTGTCATCACTATACAAGTGAAGGAAAAAGAAAGAATTTCACAAATAAATTAGAAAGGGTTAAGGAAATTTTTTAGAAATGTAGACCTCCATTTCTGTTAGTAATCAAAATGGGGAGAAAGGAAGAAAAGAAGATAAAACAATGCACATTAATGCTTATGTTTACTTCATCTCTGAATGTTTTTTCTTCTGACTTCATCTGTGAATGTTTTTTGATATATCCATTTTGAAGCGTTGCAGATGTGTATAGAAATTAGGACATAGAAACTAGGGATAATGTGTATTAGAATCGGGTTAATGGGTCTTTATTTTGATTGGGTCGGATTTTATTAAATGAGTTAGATAGTTCACTAAATAGAAAATAAAATTTTAATTATAATAAAATATATACACATGGAGCCACATAGGTGCCACATAGATTAATAAAAATAGTGATACAATACTTAACTGTACAAGGGCAAATATGTGCCTAAAGTTGGATGATAAGGGCAAATATATCAAAAAAGTATGACGAATGATAAATATGACCCTTTTCTAAGAGTATAAGGGCAAATATGACCCTTTTCCGTTTACTTTATAATGACCTTTAAAGCATGGTCCACATAAGAGTCCATTTGAACTTAGTATATGGAATGGATCAACTACTTTTCAACATGAATTAATGAAAAAAAATTGTATTATAAACATAGTTTTTTCACTTATTTTTCAGTAACATAAAAACTAATTTTCACTAAAAATACAGAAAAACTTCTTATGTTTTCACAAAAATATTGTTATTATTTACTCAATTGATTCAATCAAGTTATCTATAAAAGTAGGCATAGAAGAAATTTTGAAGAAAAAATGGTATGTTTTTTTAGTATTGAATCGTATTGAAATTTAATTCATATAAAGTTAAGATATTGTTTAAACATATGCCATTAAGATTTCTTAAATGGCATGTTTTTGTTATAAACATGAAAACATCATAAACTTTAAAAACTTTCAATTTGTTTTAAAATTCTTATATAATTATACCAAATGAACAAACTATGACTCAAAAATAAAATATCACATTATTGAGGTGTAAGTTATACATTTTGTTAAATGTATAACTTACTTCATTACAAATACATAAATATATGTGTTACAAACTTTTCAATGCACATAATTTTCTTATTTAAAAAAAATATTAATTAACAATAATTAAAAATTATTTATTTACTTGACATGAATAGAATAATTAGTGACATTTTCCAAATCCACAAAGTAAAGTTTGATTGACAGAACACCCAATTAGATTAGACTTATCCTTCTTATCCAATAGAAAAAATGTAGACCCGATAATCTGACCCGACCCGGTTACCAAATAAGCAGGCAAAGTGGGTTCATGGGTGGGTTTCTGCTACACCTGCACCACACAGATTCGATCGTGCAGTCTAGCATCAGTCCACCACGTGAGGAACACGTAGGCCCCCACGTGTCAAGTCAAATCAGCCTGTATAATCATTTGTTTCTTTGACTTTGCAAGAATTTTCGTGATGAGTGTGGGGCCACATTAACTTAATCACTCCAATGTGGGGTCCTCGTTCCGTTAATTTAACTTAACACGAAGTTTACGAAATAAACTAAAAGTTTGAATCTTATAATCTTGAAGTAAAATTTTGTTAAGTATATTCAAATCTGCTTAAATATATCACGTGAAAGTTTCATTAATATACTAAAAAAAAGGATATTTTTCAAAAAATAATTTAAAAAAAAGTTATTTTTTAAACGGAGAAGTAATGAAATAAAATAATCCATTGGACATTCCAGCAAAGTAGAAGTTGGTTTTTACATTTTAGATTTTGTGTGCCTAAAGGTGATGGAAACTTGATGTGTCACCCTTTCATATGATGCCACGTGTAATGTTACGTCTTGCTATATTACTAAAATATATAAATAGGAAAAAAATATGAGATATATAATAAAATTCTATACGACGATCGCTATTAATATGTAAAGAGATTTTTAATTTGAGATCACTCATTTTAAAGATTATTTACTCACTAAACTCGTCTCGTTCTAAATTGGGATGAAGCAACAAGAAGACTAAACATAATTTACCATCCATTAATAATTGAGGTCAAATGTATATTTTATTGTTATAATATTAGTTTAAATATACTATAAATCACAAACCACAAAAGCATTCCTATATTAGCTTGTTTCAAAGGAAAATGGTCAAATTTGTCTTGAATTATGCTTAAATAATCTTATTTTACCCTTGAACTTCAAAGTAAGCCACTATAGAGATGACAATGAAGTGGGACGAATTCGGGACAAATTAAATTTATGAATATGTGGTGCGAGGAACGTTTAAGGTTATGCGGGATAAGTTAAAGTGATTTTTTTATAAAAAATTAATACGGAGCGAGATAGGTTGCAGATTCACTATCAATTGTTATATGGTGATTAATTTAGGTTGATAATGAATAATGACCGAGAAAACCATAATCTTCACAATTCATACAGTTTGGGGTTAAATTATATGAACTATTTCAAAAACAAATTTGATCATTTTTTCTTGTTAAAATGTCTCGTGTTGATAATAATCTTCTATCATTAATAAATAAAAATATAATTAGACCAATCTAATAATGAGAGAATATATATAATTGACATATTTAGATTGTTTCACAATTCAAGAAAATATTGGAAACTTTTTCCAACATAAAATTTTACGTATAAATAATTGTGCCCCATAGATTTTGGGGGTTTAAAATTATATATCAAAGAGGATACGTATTGTATGAATTATATTTCGAGCTTGCAACGAACATAAATATATCAATAATACTTTTTTTTTATTTTTTAAATTGTTTTGTGGAATAAATCACTCAATATTTTCTTTTTATCTTCATCCAAATTCGATAGAAAAAATATAATTACTACCTATGAACTCGTTAAAACACCACAACCATCTCAAATATTTCAATAATTTCTTATATTTAAAGGCTTGGTGAAGTTTTAACCATTGAAACTTCAATCGAAAATCAACTTTTAACTAATGCTTATATTAAGAGAACTAAAAATGACATTAAAATTTAAAGATATGAATACTCCTACTTAATTATAACTTTTTATTAAAACATATAGACACATTATAGATTATACACAGACACATCTCATGCTAATGTAATATTGACAAAAAATAAAATCAGAATCTCACATGTCACAAAGTAATTTCAACCATAATTTGAATAATCGAAAGAAATAATTGAGATAACATTAGCAAGAATAATAATTATAGCAAACAAGAAAGGTTTATTGAGGAAGTTTTCTAAATTCATTAATTTTATCATACTATAAATATACAGCGTAATATTAATTAATTGTCTGTAGATTTAATATCGTTATAAACTTTAAAAACATTTATAACGAGTGTTAAACTATTTACTATAATGAATTTATAATTTTTGATTTAGCAATTGTATAGTACGCCCGTTACGGCAAAACTATATATATAATAATAAATTGATTAAAATAAACATTGGCATCTGAACTTATATTAGAAAACAAAATAATGAAGGTTGTACAATTGCATTTGAATGTGACATGATTCTTTAACCTCGTGTAACTAACATTACTTTATTTGCATTTTATTATATTTAATTGAAAATAAAATAATAATTGTCCTCGTATGATGTGGATTTTATTTAGCCATACGTTGTATATAGATGTACTTTCCATATTTATCTAAAAAACAAAATTAAAAAAAGAGGATGCACCTTGTACTTGAAATGATTTATATAATATTATTTCATGTATAAAAGAACAATACAATTAAATGAGTAGTATATATTCCCTTTGTTCAATTGTTTTTTTTTACTTTTCAATTTAATTCCCTAATTTTGTTTTCTTATTCTTGCATTTTAATATTTAGATATAACTTTTTGTTACAAAAAGATATTACTTGCTTTAATTAATTTCATTATTTTGAGTCTAGCTAAAAAAAGAAACGAAACTTAATCAATTTAATGGATACATTTTTTTTCCAATAAAAATGGATAAGAGTTAATCACAATTATTGTACATTCACTAATTTCAATCACTAATCATTCTAAAATAGAAAAAAAATAATTAAAGCAACATGTCATCTTGATTGATTTATTTTTAATTATAATTGAAAGTGTAGGCCAAGTTTTTTTTTTTTTTTTGTTAAAACTATTTTTCTTATCCACAAACAAAAAAACAAAAACACAAAAGCAAAATCTATGCTTTTTTTTGAAGACCAAAATTTTTTTAATTTTTAAATATGTTATTGGAGTTGAGAGAAAGTGCTTGTGATCTTCCCTTCACAAAACAAACAAACACCAAAAAGAAGGGACAAGATGCAAAGTTGTTGTGTATTTATTTATTTTTTATATTAAAAGTTGCAGAGCATTTATTGAGCAAAACATAAAAATATTATATTTTTAAAAGTTAATTGGAGATCTCTTTTATATGTTTTTTTAATGAAAAAAAAAAAGGAACTTTTTTTGAGTAGATTCTAAGGAGTTAGGACAGTTCTTACTTTCCTACTTTCTTGTCTTTAAGCATTGGCACGTGAGTGCCACCACCTCGTGACTACTTTGTACTTGTTTCATTTATCCGAGTCGAGTTCAAATTCTGAGTATGAAATCATGTTTAATAAGATTATTTTATTTATTTTCATTCGATGTTCGAAAATCACATTAGAGTTTTGACTAATTTCAAATCGCGTTCTACAGGGTTATTCGGGGTGACGCTCCCAACAGAATTTTCTCCACACCTAGGGCCAGTGGCGTAGCCACATACTGTCAAGGGTGTCCAATTTGGACACCCTTAGTCGGAAAAAATTAACATATATGCAAGTAAAATGATATACGAGATGATTAAATAACCTATTTTGGACACCCTTAACATAACAAGTTGTTATTTCGTCTGGACACCCTTTAAGAAATTTCTGGCTCCGCCACTGCCTAGGGCTCAAACCAAGACATCTAATTAAGGTTGAAACACTCCCACCAGTGCACCACAACTCATGTTGGTTGTTTAATAAGAACTATTTGAGCACTATCATTAAAACTTTCAATATGATTTCAAATTTAATAATACCTCAATATAAATGCTGAATGACAAATGTGAAACAAATCGAAAAAAATTAGGAAAAATTAGTAAACTAGTCACAATTTCAAACTTAATTAGTAAAAATATCTACACTTTTAAAAATTAATTTAAAATGTCAAAATGTCAATATTTTAAAAATAATTTGTATCCAAATACTATTATTTGTCTTTTCTTTTCTTTCTCAAAATAGTCCAACATTAAATAAATTTACTATCCATTTAGACTTCTTCTAGACTTTAATACCATTAAATTTATTTTCATCTTTAAGATTTTCAATTTTTTTTCTCTTTTATCATTTTTCACCATTATTCTCTCTCTCATTGTTGAAGAAAAACTAATTACTCAAGTTCATACCAATTTATTCAGATCTATCGATTAATTCAAGAAATCTCTCAATACATAAAGGTATTTTCGAAATCATCATTTATTTTGCGAGATTTCATGACATTTTATTTTCGAAATAAAAAATTATGTTGAATTTGGATAGTATGTATTACAGATTTTTCGTCATTTTTTCGATTTTATATGAGTTTGTTAACATACTCATCAAATATTTATGCATTTCGGAATTTTAGTAATTGAAACAATATTTTTTATGATTTTGTTTTCATATTTGAGATTTAGTAGATTGTAATTTGTAGTAATCCACATAAGCATTTATACATAATATATTATTTGATTTTTTTTGTATATTCATATTTAATAATTTCAAATTTTGCTTATAGGGTTATTAATTCACAAATAAACACAGATCAGATTTGAATTTGGTGAAAAGAATTGGAAAAAAGAAACATAGCAGACGAAGAAGAAAGAGAGTGTCAAAGAAAAAGGTTGCGAAATTGTATTCATATCAAAATAATATTCATATTAATTTTTGTTTGTAAATTATTTTTCTTTTACTCATCATTTGTATTTTTATTAAGAATATTTTATTTCTTTTTTATTTGTAGCCATTCAAATACGTATCTCATATGAATTTGTATTTCTTAAGCATAGATGTATCCCATTTTTTAACAGTCAATTTGTATTTTTTTAGAATATTGTAGTTTGATTATATCATTTTCACTATGTATGCTATTAATTTGCATTTCTTAAACATATATGTATCCTGTTTTCAACAGTTTTTTTGTATTTTTTAGAATATTGAATCCTGATTATATTATTTTACTATGTATGATATCTGTTTTCCAGAATCTTGTATTCTTGTTTCTTTCATAGTCAATTTGTATTTAGTTTTTTAGAATGTTATATCCTTCCTCAACAGATTTATTATTTCCACCAAGTATGCTATTTTCCCCAAAAAATCTTGTACCCTTTCATAAATCATACTCATATATATTGAGATACGTGTATATATACACAAAAAATATAAAAAATATTGGTATACAATTATAATGAAAACATGACAAAGGAAAGTTGATCTAATAGAATGAAAAATAATTTTTTTTTAAAATTGTAAATGATGAGAATTTTAAGTGATATGTTCCTTTTCTAAAAAATATTATCTTACTTTTTCATCATATTATTATACAATATTCTAAATAAAAACTAGAATAAATAGAAATACAAATAAAATACATATTGAAATGAATACGAAATACAAAATTTTTGAAGAAATAAATAAATACACATGAAAAAAATATATGAATACAAATATGTTTCTTAAATAATTATAAATTCATTTGGCATACCTATTGGAATGAATACAAACTAATAAGAAAAGGTTAAGATTCTGGAGGGGAAAAAAAAAAGTTTGAGTTTTATTTAAAAATGTAACTGATGAGAAAATTAAGTGATCTTTACCTTTTTATAAATATTCTCTCCCTTGATTTTCTCCCTTTTGTTATTAAATAATTGTATTCTTTAAATAAAAACAAATAATAAAAACATAAATAAGATACATAACAAATTAAAATTTTAACATTTTTACTAAATATTAAAAGTGTTGCTAATGAACCCTCTTAAATATTAAAATAATAACATTTTGAAGAATTTCCCAAAAAATTATAGTGATAATGTGATACATTATAATTATTTTTGAATAGGATTATAATGTTAGTTTATTTTTGAAAATATTTTTTTTCCTTTTTATTTCCGAGATGTGATGTAGTACTTCATATAATTGATTAGCAAAAAAGAACTTGATTTTGGAAACAAAAATTTACTCCCTCCGTTTCAAAAAAACTGTCCCTGTTTCCTTTTTAGTTTGTTTAAAAAAAGAATGACCCATTTAACTTTTTACGTGACATGTTTAAGACCACAAGATTAAAGGGCACTTTGGTACATTTGACATAACTTTAATTTAGAACCACAAAATTAAAAAGTCTTTTTTTTTTCTTAAACTCCGTTCCAAGTCAAACTAGACCATCCTTTTTGAAACAAAGAGAGTACAAAGGAAAGTTGAAAATAGTATTTAAAAAATTGAAGTTGTGTATGAACATTAATACAAATTGATTTTTTATTTTGAATTCTTGAGAGTGATTTTGAATGAAAATAACTTTTTTGGAGTTTCTTTGGAATAGTGAAATTCTAAAGAATGATAACTAAACGGTTTTCCTGAATAAATGAAAAATATCAGTAGTCAAATATATTGGCTCTTAGGTTTTAAAAATCTACCAATACATTAGAACTTTGTCATTTTAAACATTTCATCAAATAATTATTCTAAAAAAGATGAAGACAGTCATTTCAGTATGAGGAATCACTCAATTAGTCAATTAGCATTTTGTGGTAATTTTATTTTCAACAGACTGTCGATAACATAATTTTTTTTCTTCCTTAATTTAATCTCTTAATTATACTTTAAGAATTTGCCTACCTTTACTTATAAAAATTTAATTATTTTGAATTTTGAAATGGGCAATAATGATGTTTCCAATTTCCATTACTGAAATAAAGAAAAATGGTTAAAAATATCCCTTAACTTTACTTTATTAATTGATTATTATATTTTTACCGTTAAAAATAAAGTTATTTTTATCCTACCGTTAGTAATTTCATCATTCGTTTATGTATAAATTATAGTATACAATATACTAGTAGTCTAATACCCAAGAGAAAAC
>CM040625.1:80739746-80942876 GCA_022817965.1 Solanum lycopersicoides | reverse complement strand
ACTGTAAACGAACAACATAGTACATAGATAAGCATTTTTCTCACAGTGTAATGACATATTTGAGTCTTCCATAAAAAAAATTCTTGAAATTGGAATTCTTTTGGGGCATTTAGAACTACAACCCCTTCATGTGTTGTATATCTTTATTTTTTAAAATTTTTTTCTTACTCAATGTCTCCTGATATTGATATTGGAACTTAACTAATTCAAATTCATGTCGTATAAAGAAAATTGTATTCATCCAACCACAACTTTCTGTTGTTTACTTTTCAATTCTACCTTCCATATGGGCAATTTTTGTTGTTAGAATAATTAAGAGATCTCCCACAGAAACTTGGTGAAGATTCTTGGTTAGACAACAGTTGTATTAACACATTTTATATAATTTTATTTATATCTTATACTTAGTTTTGCTTCCTTCTGTGTGTTTTCTCCTTTAATACTTTCTCATTCCCATTAAAAATTCAAACTTGAATTTTAGAAATATATAAAAGTTCTACAAAATTATATATTAATTTAGCCAAAACAACATGTTTATGTAATATTATTTCGAGTAAGTATCTTAAAAGATCATTCAAGTTTGTGAATTTATTACAAAAAATCACTCAACTTTATTTTGTATCAATTAAGTCACTCAACTTATGGATTTTCTTTTATAAAATCACTCAACTTAAACTATTTTTCTAGAAAATCCTTATAACCAAAAAGTAAAAGAAATAATTACACAAACCACCCATCAAGTTTAGTTTGGTAATACTTATTTTCATTAATATTTAATATATTATGCTTAACTCTCTTATTTTATTTTCTTTAACAAATATTTTCTTAAGCTAATTATTATTATTATTAACATAAAAATTTATGATTTAATTAAATTTCAATTTATCATATATTTATTTTATTTAATTGATTCTATAGCATTTTTATATTAAATTTCTCAAAAAAATCATTATAACCCTAAAAAAAAGTCGGTACTTTTTCTGCTTGAGTTACACTCAATTTGTGTGATTCCATGCTATCATATAGTGAATACCGAATAGCATGTCATAATCTGCCATTTAGGGGAAATTGGAAAAGTGATTATGCTAAAACAGTTGTACATATATTCAAGCCATATGTGATATATACTCATTTATTTAAAGTTAAGTACCGGCCTCCCTCACAAGTCTATTCTTAATACATCTGCTCTATGTCATTCATCAACTAAAGAGAAACATTGAACACATAGAAACACTTCTTTTTCTGTTCTCTACATGTACCATATTTGTAATTTAGTTAGATGATTTTATTATTATTTTGCTTCCGTGGGTATCAATGTTCCAGTAAGGACATATTAAACAAATTTTTGAATGGGTTTTCAAATTATCTTATCATAAGTAAATATTATTTTTAGTTTTATTTGAGTGACACTTCAAATTTTAATTAAGCCATATAGAAAATTGAATCAATTTCTCAACAAAAAAAAACTCACATCTACCTACCTACCTACATAATGCTTTTTTTTTTTGAGAAATAGAATAAAAAAATGTTATAAAATTAATTTAATTAAATAATATATGATAAAGGGCAATTTAATTAAATCATAAATCCTTATGTTAAAATAATTAGGTTAAGAAAATATTTATTAAAAAAATAAAAATAAGATAGTTAAGCATGATATTATAAACTACATTGGAAAGAAGTATTACAAAAATTAAACTTGAAGGGTGGTTTGTGCAATTATATTTTTTATTTTTTGATTATAATGATTTCCTAGAAAAATAGTTTAAGTTGAGTGATTTTATAAAAAAAAATCCATAAGTTAAGTAACTTTATTGATACAAAACACAGTTAAATAATTTTTTCAAATAATTTCTCTTAATTGAGTGACCTTTTGAGATATTTACTCAATTATTTCCATATTACTAGAAATTTAGTAGAATAAAGTAAAGAGCCCAAAATCTTCTTTTTAGCAGATTTAATGGGCTAAAATCTTTTAGTTTAATTATGGGTCAGGTGGAAAAGACAGTGTACTACTACTATTTTTGAGAGAACTCAAAAAGTAGAAAGCAGAAATTCATTTCCAATACCTACTTACTTTTCCCATGCACCAATATAATCCCAATGGGTATAAGAGTGTTGACACAAATTAAAATTCAAAGCAAGAATTCATGTATGTATTTTGGGTTTGAATTCTTTGAAATAAAGTCGCATTCGGTAGGAAATGATTTACCTTTAAAGCGAAACTTTCTAACGTAGATTTGGATTAGTCGAACAACAAAATAAATATCGAAAACCGTGTGAAGATGAAACACTGAAATATCTAGAGTTACTCGTATTTATATTGTGCAGATAGTAGGTGTTGCGTGATATTAGTCGACACGAATATAAAGTGATGTGAATACCCTGATTATTAAAATCAAATTTTAAAAAATAAAACATAGGAGTTCTTAATTGATGACCTTGGACTGAATGTTGGCCTCTAAGGCCCAAACTAAAAGTAAGCCTAAGCCCTAAGAGTTTGGCCCAAATTCCCTATATGTCCAAAGTGGAATATTTAAGAAAAATTGAAGATTGTGGTGTCGTAGTGGGACTGCTCTATCCTTAACTAGAGATTTCTATTTCAAATCCCGAGTATGAAATCTTACAAGAAGCATCATGGATTATAGTATATCATTTTAAAAATGTTTTATACATAGTCGGCTCTCACATGAAACTAAAAAAAGGTCTAAATTCATAATTTTTTCCTGTGTAATATCCTACGTTGGAACAAGTTAATACCTACTCCTTTTATGTCTCCATGTTCCCCACATAGAGAAATTTTTGTCACTATGCATAGGAGACCTTTAATCAGGTATATGCAAATTCAAAAAGAATTAGAGCAATACGTTTCTATCGAAATGTATAATCACAATAAATTAGAGTTGAAAAGAAAATAAATAAATATTCAAGTTGAGGCTCATAAATCTCAATATGCACAATATCTAAAATGCAACGAGCAACAATTTCACGAGAAACAAAACTACCAGAGGAGTACTTGGTCATGATCGTTGAAGCTAATCAATCTGCAGTCTAGTCTCGGAAAACATGATCCTCGAAGATCATTTCTGAGTTGGTGGATCTTGAGAAATAAAACTTGTCAAACAATCCACAGAAAAAACTGCCCCAACAGTTTGTTGAACATTTCTTACATATCTTGCACATTCTGCTCTTTGATATGACAATAAACTTCTTCAAACTCGTTGCATTCTTACACAGAAGTTGTAAAAGTTTAACAAGTCTGCGAAAGCCACATTTTCTTTTTTGCCTGTTTAAACACACCTGGATGGAGTTGACAATCGTAATAGTCTTGAGGTTGGGAAACACAATGCTTGAAGTCCAACTCTGCAGATCGGTATTGTTTTCCTCAAAGTCGCAAAAGTAGTTATCAAGCTGGAAACAAAGACACTAATCAGGACCAACCAAATGTAAGTCAACCATATGGAAATTTGATTATTTCATAGTATTAGAATCATGTACTAACCAACTAATCATAACACACTTGAAAAATGATAATACTGATTGTTCCTATCAATGGCATAGGGTAACCAAAGTAAAAGAGTTATAGCGCAAAATTCATCTTCTTTCAGAGAACACATGCCACAAAGAAAGCACCAAGATATTCATACCGAAGTGTATCTTTACAATGACAAAAGCAATACTTCTCATTGATAATTAAAGATATGTTTTGCATTCTCCTTTAGAAACAACTAGCTAAGAAGGAGAGGGATGGGGACGGAGGGAGGCGTTAAAATCATCAATGAAAAGATATAAAAAAACAAGAAAGAGTATCAGAAAGTTACGGGATTTTCTGTCAGGTATATGTTTAGAGTCTCCACATGAGGAAAGGCTCCCAAAATTCCAGCTACTCCATTCAAATCAAAGTTTTCTATACACAATTCTAGTGTTAGATATTTGCATTTCAACTCTGGAACCAGCAATCCATTGAACTGCAACATGCACGGGACCTGATGCAGTAATCTCAGTGAAATACGTAAAGAATGGAGAGAACAACAACAAACAAACAGAAAAAAGTATAATCTTGTGACAAAATCTAACTGTCTAAACACTCTAAAGCAACATCAATGTAAGCAAATACTCGTTTATATATAGATCTTTTATATACCTAATTTTGAAATGAAATGCGACAAAAGAATTGTATAAAGACACAACTATCGGTTCTCAATTGTAAAATGTTTACACTCTGCAATTACAGCAGAAATCAAGATACATTTTTAGAAAGATAAGGTAATTTCAATAACTTGACAGCACCAAATGTGTTATCTACATCATAGCTATGCAGCGCACTAATGAGGTTTAATATTTAATCTAATATCATTTAAATTGTCAAGTTTATACCAACCATTCAAAAAATACAAACAGTTATATGTAAGGAGTTAAAAATTAACCTCTGTGAACCAAGATCCAATCGTTAGCTCAGTTGCACAACTCAACTTTTGAAGATAATCTTGGGCGAGAACGCTAAAACTTTGATGATACTCATGACAACTGAAGTCATCAACATTAATAAACTCCTCACGTTCATGTTGGATGTGTTTGATACATGAAATGTAGAAAGTAACCTTAGCATTAACCAACGAGGACACGTCAACAAGCCTACACTGAAGATCCCCAAAATCTCCTGAAATTTCCAAATGCTCAAGATACGGGGCATAAATCTCCAAGGTTCGATCACTGATATCATGAGGCAACCTATGATTTTTCAAATTCAGTCTCTTCAATTTTGAAGAATCAATTTCTAGTCGACCAAAACCCCCAACATCATCTAATTCCATTCTTTCCAATGCAGGACAACCTGATAGTAACTTCAAAATTTCATCATCTTTTAACATCACACTCTCCAGCTTTAAGCTCTTTAGAAACTTCCAGTCTATAACCATATCATTAAAGCAACACTGTTTCAGATATAATGTTATCAATGACGAACAGTTGCAAAAAGATTCAGGCAATACACAATCATGTGTGTTAGAGGAGAAGAATACAGAGGCATGTTTCACATCCTTTTCAACAGCAAAACTAAGCCATTGTTTAATTTGAGAGGTATAGTTAAAAAGTTGTGTGGCGTCGAGTTCAAATTTTGTTATTTTGGAAGAAACGAAACGATCTATTATATGGTTAACAAAGGATACAAACTTTTCAATTGAATTCTCATCTGTGGGTTCATGAAAAACTCTGTATGATTTATGAGTGAAAATTAAGTTATAAACAAAAGTCCAAAGAAAGTGCCATCTTTTAGATACCAGGCATGTTGTGAATGCATCCTTTGTGGGCAAAAGAGAGAGAATATGAACAAGGAGTTCGTCTGGCAATTGACTGATCCGATCTAGGGTTTCGATTTCGGCAACACTCAATTTTTCTCTCTTCAACAATGGCAATTGACTAATACAACCAAGAGTATCAACTTCGGCCACACTCAATTTTTCTCTGTTCAACCATGGAGGTTTCATCAGGTTGCTACTGCCGCTATCTTCGCTGCCGCCCATATCGCCTCACCGTCGCCTCCGCCTGGTTTTGGTTTATGTATTAGGAGAAAATTAAGGGAAAGGTGTCAAATAAGTCTCTTTTTTATTTTTGGTGACGGATTGACCAAGAGCTGATCAAATCCTCTTTAAAATATAATTAAGTAAATATGGGATCAAATTAATATTTTTTAAATTTTTTAATCTTTTATAAAATACAAAAAGAATACACTTTTATAATTCAAACCAAATCATTTAAAAAGAATAATCTTTTCATCTTCCCTCCTCTCTTCTCTCTCTTCTTTTCTTCCTCTCTTGGAGAATTGTTCTTCTTCCTTAGAAATTCGGAAATTCGTCGTTACTCTTCCTTTCCATTCGTTACTCTTTCTCTTCAGTCCTCCATTACTCTCTCATCTTTCTGAATTGTAATCGTGTTCGACTAGAAATGAGTAAGTTATTTTTTGAAATATTTTATAATTTTTGAAGTTTTTTTCTTGGATTAATGAACAATAAAACGTTATGTAGATGTAAAAATTTAATAATCGACTTAATGGTGTGTATTATTTATTATTTTTGAAAGAAAATCAGTCAACTCAAAAAATCCTTATTTTGAGGAAATGTATATGTATTGTCATCATTTAGTGAAAAGTCGTTTTTTGTTGCTGTTGTTGTTCTTTTTGTGGTCGTTTTGTTGATATGATTTTAAAAATATAGTGTTGTTCAGGCGTCCAAAATATATTTCATTTGTTGAAATATTTAGCGTATGTTGTAACATTTTAGTGATATGTTGGTGCATATTCAAACAGTTATTATATGTTGTAACATCTCACTTTATGACAATAAAATGGTCATCTATTGCCACATAAGATTCAAATGTTGCAATAATTTATACATTTGTGTCAACATATGATTCATCTGTTGCTACATAAGATCTATATGTTGCGACAGAAACTTTATGTGTTGCAACACCAGGTACATATGTGACAACATAATGTTAATTTATGGCTAACAGACTATCCATCTGTTGCAACATACTACTATTATTATTTTATAATAATATATTTTTTTATTTACATTGTAGATGAAATGATACAAGAAGCTTCATCCATGACAACAACTCAGTCTACATGTGCCCCAACAGAAAGGATATATGTGGCAACATATGTCACATAAAGAAGATATGTGGCAACATATGTCAGAGAAAGAAGATATGTGGCAACATATGTAACAGAAAGAAGATATGTGGCAACATATGTCACAGAAAAAAGATATGTGACAATATATGTCACAGAAAAAAGATATGTGGCAACATATATCACAGAAATGAGATATGTGTCAACATTTCATTATTACCAATGTGGTGTCTGTGACAACATATATAACATTTGTTGTAAAAAAATTATAAAATTATCTGCATTTACCCAAACAGAAAGGATATATGTGGCAACATATGTCACACTATGAATTATCAAAAAGAATTAAAAAAATAAAATAAAAAGGTATAAAAAGATCGTTTTGTTTCATATTTCAAATTTAATTTATTTTTACTAATTTTCGTTTTTTTTCTCTCTTTCCTTTCTCTCGTTCCATTATTTCTTTATAATTCAAATTGTTGTTATGTTTTTCACAACATCAGTGATAATATGTTGCGATTTTCTTCTACAACAAAGCGTTGATGTCCTCATCATTTCTAGTTTATCGTTGATATCTTCTAATATAAAATATAATAGTTATTGATATTAAATCAATACTTTTTAGTGGGTTTTATCACTTATTTGTTTGTAGGATGGTTAGGTTGTTATTCCTTTTGAAATATTATCTCAAAAAAGTACATTTTAAGATGTACATTTTGCCACATATAACATGTCTGTTGCAATTTTCTAACAAAACGTGCATATGTTGTCACATATGTCACTTCAAGGTTGACTTAATCGATAATTGAGCGATTTAGGAATTAAAAAATGTCAAATTGAATCAAATTTTAGTATTCTGGACCATAATTAAGCAATAAAAATATGTTATAACACTTGAATAACGATTTATAAAGGTGTTATATAACTATCATATGTAGTTACTTGATCATTGTATGATGAACTAGTGGTAAATGATAGTCTTTGTAAAAATATAATTGATAGAATTGATTAAGGTTGTTGTATTAGACCACAATTTTGTACTTAGACATGTTATAGGACTATATATTAGTGTTACATGTTGAATTATGTGACAATTTAATTGACTTAACCCCAAAAGATCATTTTATGATATACATATGTTGCCACATATGATATTTATGTTGCAATTTTTCCAACAGAACGTGCATATATTGCCACATATGTCACTTCAAGGATGACTTAATCGATAAATTGAGCGATTTAGGAATGAAAAAATGTCAACTTGGATAAAATTTTAGTACTTTAAACCATAATTAAGCAATAAAAATATGATATAACACTTGAAACAATGATTTACAAGGGTATTATATAACTATCATATGTAGTTACTTGGTCATTGTATGATAAACTAGTGGTAAATGATAGTCTTTGTAAAAATAATTGATAGAATTGATGAAGGTTGTTGTATTAGACCATAATTTTGTACTTAGACATGTTATAGAACTATATATTAGTGTTACATGTTGAATTAGGTAACAATTTAATTGAATTAACCCCCAAAAGATCATTTTATTATATACATATGTTGCCACATATGACATTTCTGTTGTAATTTTCCCAAAAGACCGTGCATATGTTGTCACATATGACATTTCTGTTGCAATTTTCCCAACAAAACGTGCATATGTTGCCATAGATGTAATTTTTGTTGCAATTTTCCCAACAGAACGTGCATATGTTGCCACATATGACATTTCTGTTGCAATTTTCCCAACAGAACGTGCATATGTTGCCACATATGTCACTTCAAGGATGACTTAATCGATAAATTGAGCAATTTAGGGATGGAAAAATGTCAAATTGGACAAAATTTTAGTACTTTAAACCATAATTAAGCAATAAAAATATGATATAACACCTGAAACAATGATTTACAATGGTATTATAGTAACTATCATGTCGATTGAGACATGTAAGTCATATGTTGCTACATGTCTAGCTTATATGTTGCAGCTTGTGTAAGTTATATGTTGCAATATCTGTCAATTCTGTTGCTATTGAAATAACCTTTCTGTTGCTACATATGGCTATAATTTATTTCAATAGTCAATTGTTACAACATATAACAATCTGTTGGAAACGCGAATGCAAATTATTGAAAATATTTGCAGGTGCCCAAATGATGATGAATGATTTCAAAGAACTATTAATTTTACATATCAAAACAATGGTGTGTGATCCTAATCATTTATGAAGTAATTTCAATTGAGAGCAATCAAAATCTAATCCATTGATTAAATTAGTTAAATCTGATTCAAGAAGAAAGCTCAAGGACTAGCAACCAAGACCAATAATGTACGAAAAGAAGAAGAAAAAGATAAAGAGAACGAGAAGAAAGACAAGCAAGCAAGCAAGAACGACGAAGAAGAAGAAGAGGAAGAAAAAAAATATGACGAGAGGTGGGCGAAAATAATTTTTCCCCCCTTTTGATACAGCTTGCTGGTGGCTTTCCCCAATTTTAATTCCCACCAAAATTGGTTAAATTAGGTTTTAGTCAATTTACCCTTTTATCCTTTTACCCTTCATTTATTTCAATTGACCAAACTGTCAAATTATAAACTTGAGGGCAACTCCACAATCCTTAATTATTAATCACATAATTGTCACCTACACCCAATACTTAAGACTTATGTCACCACCCATTTATTTTGAAACCTTATTGTCACTTTTTTTTAAAAATCCCATGTAATACGGCAAAAATAAGATATGAAAACGACAATGACAATTTAGTTTTTGTAATATTTATATGAGAAAAAGAAATAAATATTGACACACTTTTTTTTTATTGATTATTATATATATATAGTAGTGGATAAGTAATGAAGAGTTATGAAATGATTTTATCTGAAGCTGTTTTTTTTTCTCTTTTCATTTAGATAAGAATATATAAATGGAATCTTAAAACTAAAAATTAATTAAAATTGGATTATTTTAAAATAATAAAAAAATGGAGGGAAAATAAAATCTGTTTTGATGTCCTTCATTAGAATTTCTTTTTGTTACATTTTTACATTTACAATAAATTACTTATCATTTTAATTTTATTTTTCAATTTTTAAATAGTTAGATTAAAATTTTATTTTTTAATATCTAAGATACTTTATTTTAACGTTTATATATTAATTATTCAAATTGAGAAATTCATAGAAATATTTATTTAAGATAATAAATCAAAAAGAAACAATATTTGAGGTAAATACGTGATTTAGAAGTTATTTTTAAGAAAATATTCATAAGTTTTATTTCTTTCGTATCCTATGAATTTCCAATCAACAAAATACAACTAAAGATATATAATCATTTTGTCATCCCATGACCCACAAAAATATTCATCACTTTTTTCTCTACACAATCTAGCTATTTTACAATAGATCTCTTTCTGTTGTAAATTATGTATGTTTATGGGCCATATTATATGTCTTCAAAAGAAGACAAGTGTCCTTACACTTGGCAAACCTCATTTCATGCATCTTGACACTTGTCAAGATGAAAAGCAACTTGTTGGCCTATAAATATGTATGTTAACATTGAAAGGAAATGGACTAATTCATTCTCCCTATTTCTATCTCTACTTTACTTCTTCTATATTATTATTTTAATTTATAACACATTATCAGCACGAACCTTTAATTTCTTTCAAATATATTAGAATATGAAAATTCCCCAGTCATCAGTTGAATCCAAAATCAATTATGATGACATATGCCTTATAGACAGTGCCACAACACATACAATTATTAAAGAAGTTAATGTGAATACAATATTTGATAGTACAAAATTAATAGAAGGCTTCGAAAAAGCTAATTTAGTACTTATCGGAGGAACAAATTTTATGCATCTTGACACTTCTCAAGATGAAAAGCAACTTGTTGACCTATAAATATGTATGTCAACATTGAAAGAAAATGGACTAATTCATTCTCCCTATTTCTGTCTCTACTTTATTTCTTCTATGTTATTATTTTAATTTATAATACTTTCACTAATAGAGAAGTAATGTGTCTTACTTTGATATTAAAAAATAAAGGGAAAAGAGTAAAAAATATCCCTCAACTTTAATTTATTGTTTGATTTTACCCTCGCTGTTTAAATGAGGTTAATTTTACCCCTCCCGTTACTAATTTCACCAAAATTGCCCCTCATTAGAGACTCTTGACAACATTCAGACTTATTTACTCTTAATAACGTTCAAACTCATTTAATAAGTTATCAAATAATAAAACATAACATCGCTTCTGCGTGTCCTTTTATCTCATAACTAAAAACTTTCTCTCTCTTTTCTCAATCAAAAACCATTTTTTCTCTCTTGAACTATACGTTTTCATTTTTTTTATATTAATAATTTTCTTGTATTGACTGTGTCAAGAACACTGTTGGTGTATTTGTGTTTATATAATTTTTGTTTATCTTCTTGCTCTTTTTTTATTAGATTAAAAAATATTATTATTTTTTAAATATATTTTCAGATTTAAAGTAATTTTAATTTGAAATTAATATTACTAACTCAATATAATATTGATTCAATATTTATGATAAATCTTTGATGAAAAAAAAAGGACTTACCTGTGAATTGAAAAATAAGTCCGTAAATTAAAAAAAAAAGGTACCTTCTTGTGGATTGATTTTAATATTCCTAAAATTATAAAATATAATATAATAATGGTTCAATTACATATTTTCCTAAGCTGCAAACAAAAATAAATGACAGATTTTTCTTCGTTTCATCAATCAACTGCAATAAAATGAGAAAAAAACGGATAAAGATGCAACACTATTTCACAATACATCTTTATCATTTTGATAAAAAAATTTATCCTCTATGTCAAAAGATTAAAATAAAAAAAGTTGTAATTTTTGTTATTATTTAAATAAATGTATTTATTTACAAATCAAATTCAAATAATGTTATAATCTAACTACTTCTAATATTTAGATTAAACACTTGAAGCTCACATTTACTTGAAGTCTACTACTTTAATTTCAAGAACAATAATAACAAAAATAGTTTAAAAAAATATATGTAAAGATTCAACTCTCAAAATAAGAGAATATACTAACTTTCTGTGTAGATATATAAACGAGTTAACAAAAGAAATCACTTATAAGTGATTAAGCCAATCAAATCAATCTGAATAATTAGGACAACGAAGTTAAAAATATAATCATCAACAACATCTAATTTTAAAAAATTAAAAAAATCCAAATCAGCCCACAATATGTCCAAAATAACGAGTAACATATAAAACAAATTGAAATATTATAAACGTAGAAAAATAATTACCTGATTCGACTTGGAGAAGGAAGAAATAAAATCTAGATCTTTATGAGGAAAGTGATACAAATTGATAATTGGACCAAAAAATTTATACAATCTAATTTGTGAACTATTTCTCTAATGAAGTTTTTCATTAATAAAAAACTAATATATAGAAGTGGGCAAGAAAAATAAGAAGTTAGATGAATGTAAGAACTTTTTTAAACAAAAAATCGATTTATATAAATTAATTTTTAAAAACTGTCAAGTTAATTTTTGAAACTGCTTTGAGTTTCTATCTTATTTAAAAATGTAATTTATTATTTAATATAATTAAAAATATATGTTATTTTCCCAAAGAGCGTGGGCAGTTCTCTTTTCTTCTTCTTTCTATTGTCAGTTTCTTATTATTAATATTAAATATTATTTAAATTAAAAATGAGTTAACAATTTCAAAATGAAAGACCAAGTGTCTTTTAACAAAATTGAAACTATATTTTTAATTTTAAAAAGGGAAAATCATCTAATATACACATTTTTTTTCCATAATTCTCATTATTTCTGATTATTTTCAAAATCCCTTATTTTCCTCCCAAAATTAATCTATCGGATATATGACTTACAACTCCGAAAAATCAAAGATTATTACTTCCTGATTTCACTCCATAAATCTCTCCCTATTTTCTCTATTTTCTTATTAGTAATCTCTCAATTACTTTTGAAATTCATAATCAAGTCTTATCCTGTCAAAAATTACTCAACATGAGGTAATCTGTTCATCTCTTCAAATTGTTTGTTCATCCTTTATTTTTCATTTTTTTCTTTATTTTTCAAAAAATTGAATCATATGAATGATACACTATCTTTTAGTCTTGCTTTTACACAATTAAACTCAAATAACACTCGTTATATTTTTTATTCCGAAGATATTGTTTGGATTGAAAAAAGATTAAAAAAAATGCTCAATGCATTAATAATGGCGTCAAAAGTAGACATTGAGAAGTTGGAGATGGAGCATGTAATGTCGAATTTGTCGTGAGACGAAAAAGCCCTATTATTATGTGTGAACAAAAAAGGAGGACAAATGAGATGGACATATCAGATATTTCATTCTTAGTCGGAGATAGATAAGTTTTATATTAAAGAAATTTCCAAAAAATGGTGAGATGCGAGTTTGCCAAATCTACAGTAAGTTAATAAATATTAGAAATATAAGCTAAATAAGACTTATATATCAGATGTTTTTTTTAAAAAAATCTATTGATTTTTATATTTTTTTGTTGGTAAATCACTAATGATACATGAACGATAAAATTGATATTTCATATTATAATGTATCTGTATTTAAGTTTAATCAGTTAGTAAGTTGATCTTGTTGGATTGATGTTGAATAAGTTTCAGTTAACTTATCAAATAATGATACATTAATGAAAATATGATGTGTCATATTGTAATGTATCAATATCAATTAGTTGATACACTAAGCCCTAGTTTTGTTCATTATTTGAGGAGTTGTTAAAATTTTCTAAAATTATTGATACAAAAATAATGTTTGATATTGTATCTTTCAAAACATGTATTTTTTCAGTATACATCAGACACAAAAATTTATTTAAATGTAACAGATACAAACATGACAAGTTACTAATTAAATTGTACTTCTTTTGTTTGTATCGTGTTTAATGGTTAGTTAGTTTTTGTATCATGTTCAACTGCTGGACATTTTTGTATCAAGTAGTTGTAATTATGTGAAATTATTGATACAAAAATTTCAGCATCCTATCAAATGACTTTCGAGTTGATTATTGTTAAGATCGAAGATTTGAATGAACGAAAAACTCCATTGATGAGAGCTTGATTAGAGAAGAAGAAGAATGAAAAATGTATATTGTGCTGATTAAGTACAATGACTAAAATGTGTAGTGTTTATATAGTAGTTGAAAACCAGAAAATATCTAAAACTAACTTTCTGAAAATGAAAACAATCCCAACAAACTTTGATTAATCAAGTATAACATCTCTACTAATTTAATATCAATACCCCCCCTCAAATTGGAGCAGAGGTGATTGAAGCCAATTTGTCCAGAAGTGTATAATGTTTAATCCCAGTAAGTGCTTTGGTGAGAACATCTGCTAACTGAGCAGTAGTATCAATGTGATGCAGTGTAATAAGCCCCTCTTGAAGTTTTGATCTCACAAAGTGGCAATCCACTTCAATGTGCTTCGTACGTTCATGAAAAACAGGGTTCTTAACAATGTGTATGGCTGCTTGGCTATCACAAAACACAGGGAATGGTCCACTCAGGGAATGGTCCATTCTGAGGTATAGTCAGCTCTTCAAATAATCTCTGCAGCCAAGTCAATTCTCCTACTACCTTTCTCAAAGACCTGTACTCTGCTTCAGCTGAAGAAAGTGAGATTGTTTCTTGTTTCTTGGACTTCCAGCTAATAGGACTATCTCCTATAATACAATATAACCACTAACAGATTTCCTTGAGTCAGGGCAGGCAGCCCAATCAGAATCACAGTAGGCTTGTACTTCAAAGTTTGTAGCAGATGACATGAAGACACCTAGAGTAGGATCTTTCTTGAGATATCTTAGCATATGAAAAGTAGCATGTAGATGAGGTTCCCTAGGATCTTGCATGTATTGGCTGAGAAGTTGTACACCATAAGCAATATCAAGTCTAGTATGTGTAAGAAAATTTAACTTACCAATTAATTTTCTATAGTAAGTAGGATCATCCAGAATTTTCCCTTCATGGGATCTTAGCTTGATGTTTGGATCAAGGGGAGAAGATAAAGGAGACATGTGATCACAATTGAATTCTTTGAGGAGATCCAACACAAACTTCCTTTGAGAAATCAATATCCCATCATCTTTATACAAAACTTCTAGGCCTAAAAAATAATGTAGCCTACCAAGGTCTTTGATTTTAAATTGACTGTCAAGGAACTTCTTAAGTTCATCAATTTCAGCAGTGTCTGTTCCTGTGAGTAAAATATCATCAACATAAACACCTAGGAAGACAGTAGATGCACCTCTCTTTCTGTAAAATAAGGAATAGTCATGAAGAGAATGAACATATCCTCTTGTGTGAAGGGCTGCAGTCAATTTCTCATACCACTGCCTACTAGCCTATTTTAAACCGTATAATGATTTATTTAGCTTGCAAACTAAATTCTTGTGAGGAGTGACCAAACCTGGTGGTACATCCATGTATACTTCTTCATGTAAATCTCCATGAAGAAAGACATTATTAACATCAAGCTGATATATATTCCACTGTTTCTTTGCAGCAGTGGCAATAAGTGTTCTCACAGTAGTCATCTTGACAACAGGTGAGAAGGTTTCAGTGTAGTCTATGCCATGATGTTGAGTATATCCCTTCACTACCAGCCTTGCTTTATACCTTTCTACACTCCCATCAGTCTTGTGTTTCACTTTATAAACCCACTTGCAAACAATAAATTTCTTACCCTTTGGTAGAGATGTAAGAGTACAGGTTTTGTTGTCATGCAGTGCAAGGAACTCTTGTGTCATAGCCTTTTGCCATGCAGGATACATAGATGCTTCCTCAAATGAATTAGGTTCACAATCATGAGAAACATTCATTACAAAAGACTGACTATCAGAATTAAAAACAACAGGAGAGACATGATGTTTGAGAGTGAAAAGGGCACTTAAGGAAGAAGATGGTTGTGTATTTGAAGCAGCTGAAGATGGTATATTGTGAACATAATCAGACAAGTATGCAGGTGTCTTATGTAGTCTTTGGGATTTCCTAAGAGATGGCATGGGGATTGAATTAACAGGTGTGGTATCAACAGGTGAAGTAGGAATATCAGATGATGTTTCAACAGGAATAATATCATCACTAAAATGATCTTGATCATTGTATATAAAATAAGAAGCATGTTCATTATCATTAACAGACATGGGATATTCATGTAAGGATACACAATGAAAAGGAAATTTTGAAAAATGAGTGGGATTTTTATTCATGACAAAAGGAAAAATAGTTTTATGAAAAATTACATCTCTTGAGATATGAACTTTTTGAGTGGACAGATTTAAGACTTTGTAACCCTTTATAGCATAAGGGTATCCAACAAACACATGTGGTATAGCTTTAGGATCAAATTTAGTTCTGTGTGGCTTTGGGATAGTAGGATAACATAAACATCCAAAACTCTTTAGGTGTGAGTATGTAGGCTTATGTTTATATAGAATCTCATAGGGAGTTTATTGTGGATAGGAGAAGAAGGTAATCTATTGATAAGGTATGTGGAGGTAAGTATACATTCACCCCAATATTTCACTGGGAGTTTAGACTGAAAAAGAAGAGCCCTGGCTGTCTCAAGAATATATTTGTGCTTTCTTTCCACCACCCCATTTTGTTGAGGAGTATAAGGGCAAGATTTTTGATGAATAATCCCTTTGGCTTGGAAAAACATAGTGGTTTCATACTAGTGAACTCCAATCCATTATCTGATCTGATAGTTTTAATAGTGGTATTAAACTGGTTCTCAACCATGAGTACAAAGGCTTTAAGGATATAAAAAGCATTACTCTTACTATTTAAAAGATGTGTCCAAGTGGATTTACTAAAATCATCTACTAAGGTAATAAAGTATCTAAAATTGTCATGAGTTGGTGTTTGATAAGGACCCCAAATATCAACATGTAGTAATTCGAAAATACTGATGGTGGTGTGAGTTTTTTGTGGAAAAGGTAGTCCGGACTGTCTAGCCATTGGACAAATAGGACAAAAGAAAAGTTGTTTTGGTGAGAAATTTACAGGTATAGAGGACAAACTCTTCATTTTGACAAAAGGCACATGCCCAAGTCTATAATGCCACAACAAATCCATACTATCAGTGGAAAAAGAATTAGAAAAGGAACATTTGTCAGCAACATTATCTTTATTACTAACAGAAGAAGAGTCTATTACATTTGAAAGTAAAGTACATGAAAGAGGTGTACATTGAATCTTATTACTGGATAAAGAAAAAAGCGAGGGAGAATGGTGGTGTTTTTTATCATGGGAATTCTTTTGTAAGCAATCTGAGCAAAGAAAATAGAGACCATCATGCATTTTACCAATCTCCAGAGGCCTCTTCAGTGAAGGGGCCTGCAACAAACAAGAAGTGTTAGAAAATGAGACAGTGCATTTGAGATGGTTTACAAGAGAATTGATGAATACTAAGTTATATTTGAAAGAAGGAGCATATAATACTCCAGACAAAGTGATTTTAGGTGTAAGATGCACACTACCAGCTGTTGTGACTTTGACTCTATATCCATTTGGTAATCTGATTAACATAGGACATGATAAAGTGATTATATTCACAAGGTGATTTCTGTTAAAGGTCATGTGATGAGAAGCTCCTGAGTCTAAAATCCATAAATCAGTCCTTGTTTTGAAACATTCACATCAAAGCTTAACATAATCAGAAGAGGAAGAACAAGCAAAGATACCTGCAAAGTTTACAGCTCCACATGTTCCATCATTTTGATTTATCATAGAGTTACAATCCTGAAACTGATTCAGTAAATGAGCAACTCGATCATATTGTTCCTTGGTAATACTAATATTCGCATTTTCTTTAGGAACATTGGAAAAATTTGAAACTGAATCCCTTGTTTCCCCACTAGCAGTTCTTACAGAATTTGCTGATGCACCTTTTCCCTTATTGTTGTGCCTTGGATTTGGATAAGTATTGTGAATCTTGTTCCTTGGATTATGCTGATCATGATTAGAACCATTTGGACACTGATTCGTATTATAACCATTTGATGATTGGGAATTGGAAGAAGCTGCAGTTGTGTCATTGGATGGATAACCATGCAACTTATAACACTTTACTCTAAAATGCCCTGGCCTTCTACAAAAATCACAAAAAGGCCTTCCTCTAGGTGTTGTGTTTGAAGCAGAGTAATTTGTTTGAAAATTTCTTCCTCCTGAACTTGATGAATTTGCAATGAGAGAACTACTTTCAGCAAACAATTGATTATTGGGCTTGAAATCCTGTTGCTTTTCCTCTTGTACTAACAAAGCAAAAGCTTGTGCCATAGAGGGTAAGGGATTCATCATCAAAATACTTCCTCTAATCGTAGTATACACTACATTTAAGCCCATCCAAAATTGAATTAAACGTCTATCTTGTTCTGCCTTCTGAACATTAGCCTTAGCTCCACATACAAATACACAATTGCACTGACTTAAAACACACAAACTGCTTAATTCCTCCCAAAATTTCTTCATACGAGTATAGTATGTAGTGATATCGAGAATACCTTGATTAAGATCATTGATTTCCTTTTGAATTTGGTACAATTTTGCTCCATTTGTCTGATTATATCGATCCTCCAGTTCTGTCCACAACTCCAGAGCATCATTGACATATTCAACACTATCAGCAATATCTCGATCTAGAGAGTTGAGAATCCAACAGGTAACCATATCATCGCACCTCACTCATTGATGATAGTTTGAATGATTCACCTCTGGTCTCTTACATTCACCATTGATGAATACTAGCTTGTTCTTTACTGACAAGGATCGAAGTACACTGCGACGCCATGAATGGAAACCATTACCATTAAACGGAACTGATACAAGTACTGCACCAGGATTATCTGAGGGATGTATATAGAAATAACTCCCTGTATCAACTCCAGATGAAGAAATACTGGTTGAACCAGTGCTTGTAGAAGTAATCTCAACCATTTTATTACTGAGAAAAAAAAATCGAAGATCTGATGCAGAAATTGAAAGATGAAAGAAAAACGAGAAATATCAAAACCGTCCTTGCTCTGATACCATGTTAAGATCGAAGATTTGAATGAACGAAAAACTCCATTGATGAAAGCATGAGAGCTTGATTAGAGAAGAAGAAGAAGAATGAAAAATGTATATTGTGCTGATTAAGTACAATGACTAAAATATGTAGTGTTTATATAGTAGTTGAAAACGAGAAAATATCTAAAACTAACTTTCTGAAAATGAAAACAACTAACTAACTGATTGTGACAGCTAACTAACTATCCTAACAAACTTTGATTAATTAAGTATAACATCTCTACTAATTTAATCTCAATAATTATCTTTGCACAAGATATGAAAGATTTTTGTGATACGGTACTGAAAAGACAAAATCAGACTAGTTAGCGATAAAGATGATACTCTAAAGCCCAAAGATCGCTTCCTTCCACCGCAACAAGATGATTTGTTTCTTATAGATAACTTAGATATGAGTCTTATCAATACTTATAGATTCACATATGTTAATTATGTATCAAATAAATCACTCACACACAATATTGAACTAATTTTTATTGAAAGTAGTAAAATGCACATATATTGTATAGATACTTTACATTGTTAACAATTCAAACTACTTTATTGAAATATAAAAGTGCAAGATTCACATAATTGAAAATTTATCCAACATGAACATGAATGTCTTATACAAATTCAATGATTCACTTTCTCTTGAAAAAAAGTACAAGTCCTGCGATTGAGATATTCTTGTCCATAACAATTCATGTATCTCGACTTTTAAAATGGTTAGATATATTTATCTCGCCTTTAATGATACATGTAGCTCGCAGTCAAAATATTATATTACAAACTATCGTGAATCTTAGTAATTAGGATCTAACGTAGTGAGATTTTATGTATAATGTATTTGATACATATTTACTGCAATGTAGTAATAAGAACAACGGGGATGCATATATGTCACATCTTGCTCTTCAAAACAGCAATTGCGTGTGCACAAGGTATTTCGTCTAGTTGAAATCTTTCATAATACATACTTTTCGATCAAGACTAACAATGCATCTTCTTCCAGATTCATAAACCAAAAGGATAAATTCAGACAATGCAACAACCTGCAAAATTTGAATTAGTCGATGATACATTAAATGAAATATCATTTTTGATGTTTTTGAAGCAAGACTGACCAAAGTTTTCTGATGGTTCAAGCATTAACAAAAACGAAAAGATAGTAAAGAACATGCTTGCCTGACATGACAAAGAATTTGATGGCATCTCAACTAGTAAGACATCCATCTCCATCTGTAATAAATTAACAACCCCATCATTTAAAAATCATTTCTTTTTACTCTTGTTTGAACAAAAACACTAAAAAGAAATTTTAGAATCAACAAAATTGAACCATTGTTGATAGATCTTCTTGTGTTCTTTTGAACATGGATTAATAGGGCTTAATAGATCGCCGGATGTAGCATCAATGTATCTCTTCAGCCATCTTTTTTGTTGTATTAATGACAGATTTGAGATTTCATCACTTTTGTAACCTTCATAACTCACCTCGTTATCCTAAATTCCTGAATGCCTCAACAAAATTGATATATTCATATTGTATCAACAATTTTTTTGAGTTTTTTAAACTTATCACTTTTTCGACATTGATAATCGTTAAATGGAGAAGATGTAAATTTAAAATTTGAATTATGAATCTGTTAGTTATTGGGATAGGGATTAATAAGAATCAGTTAGGAGTTAATCAAGAAAAATAAAATAAGTTAAAATAAATATGCGTTAGTCAGATTAGTTCCTTTTTTAGCGCAACAAGAAGCTGTTTTGCAATGTATCATATATAATGTATCCAGATGGTAAGTATGTATCTGACTGCTTAGATTTTTATTGGAATTTTTGTAAATTGGAAATTAGTAAGGATAGGGTGTAATTTGGATCTTATACTATGAGATTTCTATAATTTAGCCAAAAATCTCTTAATGTCACCCTTAATTCAAAAAAGATCTTTATGATGGCTAACAAATTATAATTATAATTTTGCCCTTATATGATTGGTCTAATATTTGTTTTGCAATTTGTCGTACCATCTTTTTTTTTCCTTTTCATTTCTATGATATAGAAATGCAATGATAGAACGGACGACAGAGGACATTTTTGAAAATAAATAAATTTAATTTAATGGTAAACAGTAATTATGCAGCGAGCCACTAAATGAAGCTTTAGAAAGATCGGTTGGCCTTTTTTTTTTGTGTACCCGTAAACAGATGTAGCAACTCAAGGTTCCTTCCAATTTTAGGCTCTATTTTGTTTCACTTTAACTTTTTCATGAAAAAAACCCAACTCAAACTTGTAAACTTTATCTTTAATTTGTTCATTCTAAAAAATAATGATTTTAAAATCGCGGAGATCTTAGATACATTGTGTAGTGTTTGTATATGTTATTTTTTACTACAATAATATAGTTACATTCTTCAACAAACATAACACAATGCCTTTCTAGCTATATTGAACTAATAGCTTAACTTTTTGAAATATTTGAACCAACTTCTTATGCATACAATCTTTTAAAAAAGATGTTGTGACATTCCTTGCACAATCTTTCCTTTGCCAAAGCATTCTCTAACAGAAGCTTTAGAAGTTGGTAGCCATCGCCACATTCAAACAACCACTGACTTGGTTGGCAATCTTGACAATTTTTAGGTTTGGAGGCACCACGGTTGAGCACAAATCGGTATTATCTCTATTCATACTCATCACACCTAGGCATTTCATCAACTCTTTCAACATACCTCAAAACTCATCAAACACGTTCTATCAGTGTTTTAAAAGACTCTTCTTGGACTCACCTCGGGGCTCGCCCTGGGGCGGGGCTCTAGCAAAACGCCTCGAGACTCAAGTTTGGGACTTAGTTCTACAAGACTTACGCCCTAAGTACGCCCAACGCCCAACGCTCGGGACTCGCCTAACAAATCTTACACAAATTATGTGATAAAATCTTTAATTAACACTGTTGACCCTCATAATTTTTGAATAAATGAATGTTACACAACTTTGTAATCTATAAAGATAACAAGATTGAGAGTAACCTAAACAACAAATGTAGTATCACATATTTACTATTTGGTAATACTATGAAGGAAATTATATATTAAATAACATTTCTCTTAAAAATATGTAGCGAAATTTTACATGTTCACTTATCATTGGTCTTCATGGTTTTGTCATATGTCTCAAAATTATCATATTTTATTTACTTATTTGAAAGTAATTTTATTTTATTCATGAAAGAGTGATGTTTATAGTATAATACTTGTAAGTTTATTGATTATTTTCTTTTAAGGCTTTGGAGGGGGGATAAATTGTATAGTACGATATATATATATTTTTAGAAATAATGATTCTTTTATTATTAGAAAGTTAAGATATTAGATTATTTATACTTGTATAGTCATGTTTTATTGTTATTGGTGTAATGATATTTCTCAATAATTATCGTAAATAAAAATCATAATATAATTTCTATATATTATAGTTTTTTCATAAAAAATTATATGTAAAATCATTGAAAGTTATTTAATTAGTAATAAAACTATAAAATTGAATATACATGAGAGTACGTCCCGTAGATCTATGGAACTTACGCCTCGTGTTTCGGGACTTATGCCTCGCCCCGTACTGTATAAAACGTCTCGCCTCACACCCCCGCCTTTTAAGACACTGCGTTCTACCATCATCACACATTACATAATCCAACCCATCCACACAAAAGTAAATATCACATTTTTTTATATTTTACAAGAACTTGAACATATATATTTTAATGCCTTTATTTTTTTCATACCTTAAATGCTTTCATAGTTTTTAATGCAGGACAGCCTGATAATAAGTTTAAAATTTTAATATTGTTTAATGTCACACACCCAGTTTTAGTCTCTTTAGAAACTTCCACGCCGTCCCGCACAATGAAAAGAAACTTCCACGTTGTGACCACGGTTGGAAAACTATATGCATAGCATGAATATAATATATCAAAATATTTTTTAATCTTGTGATTTTAAACATGTGATGTGGAAGTTAAGTATAAAAATTGATAAAAATGAAAGAAACATTCTTTAATGTTTTGAAACAAACTTAAAGGAAGACACAATAAAATTTATTTTTTATTTAAAAATATTCGTAATAATTTTATTATTACTACTAAAAGAATGCCCCTCGAATTTGTTGGACTAAGACGGATGCCTCATTTTTAACAAAACTAGGATATATATATAGAGAGACTAAATCCCAGTTATAGACCAGAAGCAGCAAATATTATCTGTCCTCAATGACATTTCTCATATCAAGAGACAGAAAACTACTTTCAGTCTAATTATGAAAAGCTCACTCCCCAATGATAACCACACAATTAATGGTAGATTTGGGGAGGATTAGTTAAAGAGTATTTTTCGCTCGATAAGTTCCTCGCTTTGTGGTATATATATATATTGGTGGTGGAATAATTATTGGAAACAATCTCTCTATCTAACAAAGATAAATAGAAATAGAGTCGGCATAGATTCTACCTTCTCCAGACTCAACTTATAAAACGAATAAATTGTTGTTGTTGTTTGTGGAATAATTGGGGTTAAATGAGGAGCATTGTATCATTAGTGTTATTAGTTTGTGCTATACCTTGCAAGTGGCAACTCCTCTATACTTTAGGTTATTTTGTTTACCTTTGCATATAATTAAAAATAAATTAAAATTAATAGATGATCTTATCAAATATTACATTTTTCTTCACCCGATCATAATGATGATACTTATTCATGATATTTATTTCAAATCAAATATTTTAACCTTAGTGATAAAAATTATTGCAATTGTAATTTCGATTTGTATATTATAAGCTTTACTTCATAGTAAATAACGATTGACAAAACTTTTATGCTTCAAATTTCACTACTCAAACAGCTCAAAGACAAAAATAGCCAATTAATGGATCTTCAAAATTACGGAGAACCCTATGAAACAACTAAAAAACGAAAGGTACGTAAATAACAATTTAATAATTTGTCGATTTATTACTATTACTAATATAAGACAAAGTCAAAAAATGGATTTATTAGAGAAAACAAAAACATAGCTATAATGCAAAGACAAAAGACGATGACTTATTTTTGACTTCTTATGAATTATTAGTTTTTTGCTTTGAATTCATCCATAGAAGGATCACATACTTTTGTTTTATTCTTTTTTTTTTTGTGACATTTTCATTATTATCCACAATATAATGTCTAGCAAAATAAAGTAGGAAAAAATTATAATATAAGGGTATTTACTTATTTAGTTAAATACAAGAGAATTGTCTCAAAAGCGAGACAAATACTCATTTTCGGAATATTACTATAGAATTAATAAACAAACACTATCTCAATCTACGTGACATTTTAATTTTAAATTTCAAAAATTAACTTATCGATTTTTTATAGTGAATTTTGGACAGGAATCTTTAAGTTCTTGAAAATAAAATTTACATACTAAAATACTACGTAAAAAATCATATAAGTCATATTAATTAATAATTCAAAATATTTAAAATACATGAAATATGTGTTAAAATTATTTTCGATAGTCTCTTGGAATTCGAAAGATACCAAATAAATTGGAATTGAGAAAAAATAGTTTAATCTAGTAGTAAGTCTTGTGTCTGAAAAAAGTAAAATAATGTAAATAAAACTTTGTACGTGGAGAAAGAGAAATTGGTAATATATTTACATTTTCCAGATATAGAAATCATCGACATCTAAGTACATGACAAAACTATTTGTAGATTTATAATAACATATATATAGATAATTAATATGTAGTGTAACAAAGCATCAAACTAAAGAAATTAAAAAGCTCTAAATTTTACAATACAATAGAGATGATAAATGCAATTAGTGTTAAATGTGAGAAGTTGAGCCCTGGAAATAGAAGAAGTTTATGTATGGTGGATTATGATATTCCAGTTAATAATAAATGTGTTAAAAGACGAAGAAAATCTCCAGCAGCTGCAGTTATAGTGAATGATAACAACAACAATGGCCAAAAATTGGATTCATCAAAAGTTGATCAAAGTAATAGTATTGTACAAACTCCTACTGTCAAGAGAAGTTCAAGATTCAGAGGTGTTAGTAGGTACTCAATATTCTCGTTTCAAAAAAGAACATCTCTTTCCATTTTTGACAACTCTTTAATTCTAACTTTCTACATGACATGTGACGTTCTGGTACGTTCAACGTATTCATAAATCAGTTTACTTTCTTAAACTCTGTATCAAGTCAAAACCAGACTGAAACAGAGGGAATATAACTACTTGAATATCTTCATGAGAAGTTAATTTTTTCTTATAAATCAGTTTACTCTGTTAAACTTTGTGTCAAGTCAAAATCAGACAAACAGACTGAACAGAGGGAGTACAACTACATGGTTTTCAAAGCTAAAATTTGATAAACGTATTGGATTTTCAGGCATCGATGGACAGGGCGATATGAAGCTCATTTATGGGATAAGGCTTCATGGAATGTAACTCAGAAAAAGAAGGGAAAACAAGTCTATCTTGGTGAGTGCTTAGTAACTTGTGCTAAAAAAACTCCAAAATTTCGAGTCATATGCTAAATTTGCAGCTTCTTATTTATGTTATGTACTAGGAGCTTACGACGAAGAAGAATCAGCAGCAAGAGCTTATGATTTGGCTGCAATTAAGTATTGGGGCACAACAACTTTCACCAATTTTCCGGTATGTATTAAGCTGTAAGATGAGATGGTCACACATTTCAATCAACTGATCAAATTCTTCTTAATTTGTAGATATCTGATTATGAAAAAGAAATTGAGATCATGCAAAATATGACAAAGGAAGAACATTTAGCCTCTTTAAGAAGGTACACATTACACTAGAATTTACACCTCAAAATCAAGTAATTTTTTCAATTAACGAAATTTGTTCTGTTTTTTTCAACAGAAGAAGCAGTGGTTTTGCCCGCGGAGTATCTAAGTATAGAGGAGTTGCGAGGTAATTTAACACATTACAATCGATCAGACAATGTTACTCGGGTCTATTAGTACGTTTATGTTCATAACTGTAACGAGAGATTCATCGAATTTCATTCAGGCATCATCACAATAACAGATGGGAAGCAAGAATAGGACGAGTATTTGGTAACAAATATCTATACTTAGGTACTTATAGTAAGTGTTTTTCGCACCCTTTAACTAATTTCTTTCAAATCAAGAACACACACATTCAAATTGATTCTAACTCGAAACATTTTTAACTATTTGTTTTCAATAGACACTCAAGAAGAAGCAGCTCGAGCTTATGATATTGCAGCGATTGAATACAGGGGAACTAACGCGATGACAAACTTTGACATGAACACATACATTAGATGGTTAAAGCCAGATACCAATTCTCTAATGCAATTTCAAGATTTAACATCAGAAGATCAGCCTATACAAATTAGTAACACTAATGATATGATTAACCCGATACACGCCTCTTCATACTCACTTAACCACAATCATTACACAACCATCACCAATACTGAAAAACTATATGCAATACCGCGTAGCCAGGAACCTATTGAAAGAAAAATGCCTTTAAGTTATTTCAAGAAATCACCGTCACCTACTGCTCTAAGCCTTTTGCTTCGATCCTCCATGTTTCAAGAGCTCGTTGAGAAGAATTCGAGCACTGATTCTGAAGAGAGTGAACAGGATAACATGAAGCACGGAGCACAATCGAACAGAGAAAATGAGCATTTGTTTTACACAAATGATAAGTTGCCAAAATTGGAGTCTTGGGAAAATGGTACTTCTTCTTCAGCTTTATGTGATAGAGAAGGGCAGCAGTACTTTGGGATAGACTAGTCGTAGTTTCTTCACAGAGTTGATTTCTCAGATGGTCACTTAACTAACAGTTATTATCTCAAAAAGTCGTGTTTCTTCATGAAGAATTCAACATTTTCTTCACAATACCAGGTTGTACATGAAAACAGTCAATTAACTATTGGGCTGAGAAATAGAATCAGAAGACCTTCACAGAGGTTGATTTGAGATCCAGGCCCAATTAGCAACTAGTTTAAAAGGACATATAGTTAGAAAGAATAGTTTATGCGTAATATGATCATGCTTCGGTGGTATCTCTCATCCGTCTTTCTCTACGTCTAGTTCCTCGTCTCCTTCTTCATTCGATCTTTGTTCTTACTTTCAATATTTCTGTATTTGCGTTTGGGCTTTTGCCTTTTGAGTTGTTGCATTGACCTTGTGAAATTGTAATTGAACTTTAGCCTTATTAATATAGTTGAGAAACTGATTAAAGTCGTCACTTGATTTGAGTTCATTACAAAATCTTGGAAGTAGTATGCATATGCATATAGTTGGGATGTGAATATAGCCACACTAATAACGTTGTATTTACATATATAAAACTTGTGAGAAATCGTTATGCCACTATCTAAAACTTTGTAAGTTATTACAAACATCAGAAGAAAGTAAAATTTTGTTTATAACATATGAGAAAAACATTACACCCAAGTGTAAAGTTGTCCAGAAGGATAGTTTTCTAAGAGCTACATTTGCACAACTTTTATAAATAGACATAAAATTTAAATGGATGCCTGAAAATGAAGGAACATTTAATCAGCTTTCACATTGTTTGCATTGTCAACTAACAATCCAAATGAATTAAATAATCTCCTTGAACAAGTAAATTAGACCTTTAGAGGGAAAAAAGAAGGGGGGGAGGGGGGGATTGTCAAATTTGTGTATAGTATAATACTTATATACATATATACTTGTATTGTAACATTAACAAAAGTTGAAATGGTGATTCGCGAATACAAATATATCTGGATACATAAGTAATGCATCCAATTTAAAAGATCGGTTAGGCAATAAAAGTATAATTAAATACATTAATACTATATTTTATAAACAAATACCTGAGTTAACATCATGCCTCAAGTATTACCGGAAAAATTTAACCCAAAAGAGTTTGACGTTTGTTGGCTTTATCAATTTTTTATACAGCCGAATACTTACACAATTTGATACCTACATATTCTATTATTTTTCATTTTTCATGTTTTTAGGTTATCCAATGTATCCATCTTTTGTTTAACAACAATGTATTCATATGTATACTATGTTGGTGTATCCATTTTTTGTATAACATATCCATTTTTCAAATCAGCGTGTTCATATGCTATTTGTCATACTTTACCTTGTTTGATATATTAATACATTAAGGTTTTATAAATACTTGTATCCTTGATATATTAATACTTTAAGTTTTTATAAATAGAGATATCAATTTGAATTCAAAGTATTCATATGTTAATGTACAATTAATACATTTTCCTTATTTAGTTTATTGTTATTAAAACTGTATTAGTGTATAAATAGAAAAATAAAAACATATAAAGAGCATATAGAAAAAGATACAAATTGTAGTTATTTTTTTTATAAATAACATGATTATAACTATTGAACTTTAACAACCCCATAAATATAGTCATTTTTATAAGTTGCTCTTAAAATTAAGCTCCAAATGAAATGGCAAAGATATGTAGAGGACGAAAGGTAATTTTGAAACAAATCTAATAATATAGTGATAATCTAGTACCTCCGATTAAAAAAAAAATCAAATACTCATTTTCGAATTCACCCTTCAAAAGTTAATTTTACGTAAATCTCATAATGTTAAGAGCTAATTACATTATATTCATATTCTTTTCAAATTACAAAAATCACTTAAATTTGGTAGAATCGGGATACATCGCAAAACATTGCCGATATATCACACAACGTCCGACACATCACGTCTCGATTTCGGATATATCACTCAACGTCCCGATACATTACATATGTTCTAATACATTGCGTAAAGTGATGTATACGACTGATTCATCGCGTAAAGTGATGTATCAGACCGATACATCGGTTAAAGATGTATCTGAGAATAGGAGAGACTATGAATTTTTGTAATTTTTTTAAATGTCAAATTTTTTTAAAGAATATAATAAAATAAATTATGTATTTAAATATTTTTTCCTACATATATTGACCTCTATATATATGCCCAATTAATTTGCCCTTTCTTTTCCACTTTAAAGACTGTCATTTAACAAACGTCTCAATCTGTCCAGCAAAATTTTGGACCAGAAAAATATGCAAAAGAGATATGATACTAATTTTAACATGAAAGTGACAGAAATTCAATGATATTTATCTTGAGGCATATTAATATGAAAAATTTGAAAGCTTATAAATGCCAAATGTAATCACATAATATATCTCGTGTTTACACTGATTAGAGACAAGGATCCCAACTTTAATTTTTGGTATTAAATGTATAATTAATTAATATATATATATATAGAGACATATGTGACTAATATATTTGTACTTCTCCATCCATATCTCAAATATTAACTCCTCCTTGAATGACCAAAAATGAAAAAAGAAAAGTTCAATTTGAAATTTGACTTTCAACTTGAGAGTTCTTTAAGTTCAAAATAGGCCGTCTATTGCTACTTTTTCAGGGCCTTGACTTGTCACATGAGTATGAATTTCATATTTTCGTACGTGAAAAGAAGTATAAATATCTTCATATACCAAACGCTTATGTCTTTCAATAAATACAAATAACAAAGAAGTCATTTTAGTCGCGACGGACAAATTATGTAGCTAAACTATAAATTTGTTTTAGCAATGTATTATCATAATAGCAAGAATCTATGAAAAATTCCACCAAAATAAAGGATACATAGATATAAAACAACTACTAATTAGTAATTAAACCTTACTACAATTAGTGTCCATTGCAGAAACAACTGCAAATTGTAATTCTTCTGATCAACAACACAAAAAATTAATCACTAGTAGGAGGGAGTAGTAGAGGGACATAAAACAATAGAAAGTCAATACCCGAACCATAGTCTTTTTTAATTTGTAGGGGTAATTATCTCACCATTCACTAACGATTTTCATTTTCACCTGTCACTTGGTTCGTTCTTGACTTCCCAAAAATCATAATCACAACAAAATATTCAAAAAAAAAAAAACATAAACAATCATTTCACTGGATTTTCCCACATACCTAACAACTACTTTCTGACTCTTGTCATTTATTTACTAGGGGTCCACCCATGCAAAATGTACAGGCTATTAAAACCTTCATTTGCATGGGGGACCCACTTCCGTACTATGCCAAAATAGTACTATAGTCGTTCTATCTCTTACCCCAGTTTTTCATTGTTCACAAATTACTCATAACCTCCCTTTACAAAAAGATTTGTTAGAGGGAGGTTTTGGGTAATTAGGAATTTGAGTTTTCGTCCGCTTGCTTGTACGACTCTGGTTGTTGTGGTGGTGGTGATGATGGTGCAGTTACCTCTGTGTCGGGGTAAAAAGCAACAAGTGCAGCATTGATTTGTTGTACAGTGTTGCATAAATGATGGTTAATAGCAGTGACGCTAGATAGATTGAGCTTTGCAGTTGGGATCGTGCTAGCGAGGACTTGTAATCCAACGGTGAGTAGGCATCCTCCTGAATACTCTTGAACTGACGACAAGTTTTGTCTCTTTTCGGAAGATTGAGATGAATTAGCCTCAGTACCTGATACGTTGTTGTCACAATTGTTGATATTGACTTGTCCGTTATTGATTGGTGTTATGACAAACCCTAAGGGAAGAAGTGGAATGCACGATGGATCCTCCCCGTTCATAGCTAGCTGGATCGCGTCCACATCTACAGTTGTGTAGACCACCAGGCTCCCTGAATCATCCGTGCAACTCTCTTGTAGCATTAGCTCTACACTTTGGGATGAATTGCTAGCCACCTGTAGAAAAAACGAAGTATGATATAGAGCACGCACTTGCACTAATATTAATATCAGCTTCAGAAGATTCAATTGGATCATTCTCAGTACATTGACTTACATTAATTCGAAGAAGAGAGATGCAATTCCCTGGATGTGAACCATTTGCAATATGAGCCACTTCATGTAATGAGTTCCCATTTGAAAGTACATCCAACTACAACAATTCAAATCAAATCAATTTAGGCGAAAACTTGATGGTTTTTTTTTTTTTTAAATGTAAATAATTTAATTGATTACCTGAGCTCTACGACGTTCATCTCTCAAGAGATCAAAGACCTGAAAATGATTATATGGAAGCCAAGAAGTTGAAACCGCGCTAAGAATTAGTCCATTAGGTTGTCCTGGTTCCGTAACTTTTCTAGTAGTGATTCTAACAGTATCATCAGGAGAATCAGAAAGAGCTGTCCATGATTGACCACAACAAGTACTAATGTTCATACAAAATGTCTTGATCATCCTTTGTGCTAAATTCATCAAGCTCTTTCGCGCTTCTGGAGATGGTATCACTGCACAAAATTAAAAAACAACACTTATTTCAATAAAAGGCGAAGAATTAATCAATTTATATTATGATCATATAATAGAAAAAATAGATACCTCCAAGGTCAGATATATTTCTAGCCATAAGACTAGCAAGCCTTTCACATTGTCTTTGCAAGATTGATAACCATCTTTGTGCTCCAAATGCCACTCCACTAGTTACAAAGTGATTAAATATTTGATTCACTGGATTTTCCTCCACCTCAGCATGTTCAACCCATGTAACCTAAATTTTTTAAAACAAATTAACTTCAATTTTCATTTTGGGTCATGGTTGTAACAACTTAGAAATCTAAGCTATATTGAGAATAGTTGCTAACGATAGTTAAACAGAACGCAAAGAAAGGAGATGAGAGAATATAGACATTTGACTTCACGATAACATTACTCTTCAAATATTTTACTCGGATAGATAATATAACGGAGTCAGCTTGGTTCACAACAATAGAATATATCCTTTAACTATAATTTATTTTTAGTATATATTCTTGTCCTAAGATAAAACATTAATGAAATAGACAAATAATATATATAAATTGCATTATATGTTTTTTTTTAAGTAATGCCAAACTTTCTAGGTTTTAGGGATTCTAAACTCCTTATAAATTTGTGTAATATTTAATTATAACTCGTGAATTTCAAATTCTGAATCCGTTGACTTACCCTAGAGTATCCATTGGGCATGTCTTGAATGATACATCCAGAAGGTCTTCTCTTGAAATAAGGAAAAGGTGGTGGGAAATTGTTGTGAAGACTATCAAGTGGAAAATCAACAATTGCCCAACTCCCTTCCTCCACATTTTGTTGGCAATAACGCAAGAAATAACATTCTCTTGTTGACACTAAGGGTGTCAAAACTTGCATTTCCATAAACATCTGAAAACAAAACAAACAAAAAATTACTCGTTGCTCCGTCTCATTTATGTGGCACCCTTTTCTTTTTAATCCGTCGAGAAAGAAATTTAAACTTATAATAATATATACATATGACAAAAGATGAAAAGTTTGATTTTTTTCTTACCAATTGAAGAGAACCACTGGCATGTCCAGAAACTCCTGAAGTTACAACTTGAATTGTTTTGGCTCTAGAAATGATAGATGGAAAAAGCTCTATACATTTATTCTGGAAAAAAAATGAAAAAATTAATCATGCATAATTAGTATAATCTATGTATATACTAAAAATGATAGTATTATTAGTAACATAGTAAACATAATAACAAATTGGCTATAAGTGTAAAATATATATTGTTAGTGTATATAACTTACTGTGTCCAAGAACGCATCAACGAGAGTGATGCTATTCATAATAACAACAGTGCTGCTACGAGTTGCTTCAATTTTAAGCTCATTTCCATTCTGTTTGACTCCAACAGGCCATGGGAACATTCTAGAATATTCTTCCACATTAAGCACTTCTTTTCCAGAATCATTAGAAGCCCTAATCCAGAGCGGATCAGAGCTTGTGCACATCTTAACTAATTCATCCATCGATGAAAGAGCAAGTTCCATAGCAAGAGATTTTTCTTCTTCCAAGATCATTGGACCACCAGAGAATTGAGAGTTGTTTTGATCAGGCATAAGTAATGGAACAGGAACCATATCCGCGCAGTTTGGCTGGTCATCGAATTTACTTGTGAAATTATTAATGGACATATCGAGTTCCAATGATGGTGGAAGAAGTGGATTTGGTGTTCCTAGTCCTTGCATTGGTCCGCGGCCATTGTATTGAGATACAAGGCAACATACTCGCTCAAACTGTATGTCAAATCAATGAATGTCAAATACGTTGAAACACAAGTATGATGATGTAAAGAAGTAGTGATTTAATAAATTGTTCCTCTTTTAGGTCATAAGTTGTCAAGTGCAGCACAGAAACTCTAAGTTTGTGACATATGACTGACTGTGAATTATTGGCAAAGTATACAATTTGTCTAGCTACTAGGCACTAAAAATGCAAAAAAAAAAAAAACTAATAATATTATCAATGTATATAACTTAAATGAAAAACGAAGTTACCTCTTCTTTGAGACGGGCATTTTCGAGGCGGAGTTGTTGTTCATCATATCCCATTTCTCCAAGCATGGCAGGACCTCCACAAGTAGGGCACATAATACTGCGTAGAGCTGCTTGCAGTCGATAATTCTCATTCTTTAAATTGTCATTCTCAGCTCTAAGTATCACATTATCTGATCGATCTTGTTGAGCCTACATCATTAAACAATAATTAATTATTGATTAGCATTACCATAAATCTTATCCCTAAACTTTATAAAGGCACATTTTAAAGTCTAGATACGAATTCAATATTTAGAATCGATAAGTTCAAAATAAGTATGATATTATTACAAATATGTACACATTTTAAAATGTGTATAACCATGTATATTAGCTAGGAAAAGTAAATAATATATTCAACTGACTATTTAGGTAAAGATTACAAATATATGAGTTAGTTATGAAATTCAATTGCTTATTTATCGCTAAATAATTTAATAGTAATTCATTATTAAATAAAATTAGCGGATTTGTGAAGCTATCCACCACTCATTTCTCTCATCTTCTTATATATACATAATTTAACTAAAAAAATGTGTCTAATTAAACCCATAGAATCGCTCTATATCTAATTAATTTTAACATCATTCATAGCTAACTTAATACATAGATAAACACAATACTTCCTCCGTTCATTTTTATTTATCCGCTATATATATTAAAAACAGATGTCCATTTTTTACTTGTTCAATTTGAAAACCGTAACATAATTTATGTTTTCCCAATGTATTAAGTAAATATACTATCCGATTTATCACTCCTTAAGAGTGGTATCAAATCAATACTAAACAAGTAAAAATATACCGAGTAGTAAAAAGTCTGTCTTTCTCATTTTCTCATGTCCATAACCCTAAATGTGGTGCATTAAAGATAGTGTCTCCTCATGGAAGCTCAATGTTTCAGAGAAGAAGGGGGGTGGGGTGGGGGGTTGACTGCACACTCAACAACTCATATTAATGGAAGGCATTGGCCATACAATTGAAAATGAAAGCAACCCCCATAGTAAATGTAGTCACTCTCTCTACAGCTTTCATAATATTTGGACTTTGCCAAAATGTAAATAACACACACACATATACAATTTATGGAAAATTGTGCATCTACACCCCCCACCCCACCCCACCCCACCCCCTTCATGCATGAAATTGAAAATTTAATTTTTAACAGCTGGAATGAAAAAAAAATAAAAACATTTATGTGTGGTTTTCCTCTTTGACGCGTCAATATATATATACACTGACAGTGTAAATAAATAAAAAAATATAAATCGGGGTTGTGGGGGTGGTAGGGATGCTAACATGCGCACCTTCATTTGAGTTCTTCGATTTTGAAACCAGAATTTTACTTGACGTGGTTTAAGGCCAAGGTCTTGGCTTAGTTTAAGCCTTTGCTTGTCATCTGGATGTGGACATTCCTTAAATAACCTAAAAATTTCACATAAAAAAACGTAAAGTGTAATTCCACAAGTAAAGTCTGAGATAATTAGTACTTATTAAAAAAAAATTGCTATCTTACGCTTCCATTTCTTGGATCTGACGAACAGTGTGTCTATGATAACGTTTCTTCTTTCCCCCTTGTTGTTGCTGTTGTTGTTGTTGTTCGAGTTCATTTCCAGACATTCCTTCAATATGTTCACTTCCTGATCCACTATCCATTTCTTCTTTGCTTTTGAATAATCCATTTTCTTCCTTCTAAGAAAAAAAAATTAAATTTTTTTTTGTGCATGCATATTAAGGATAAAATTTAAAATATAGAGAGAAAAAAAATACTTACAGGAATGATATTAGGAGGAAAAATGTTGAAAGGCAAGTTATTTCCTCCCATAGTCATGAAGTTAAAATTAGGGTTTTGGATCGAGGAAGAGTAGAGTGTATCGGAAGAAACACTATTATTATTATTATTATTATTTCCTCCCATCCCCATAGATGAAAATAGTTGACAATCACCAAACATCTTTTCCACTTTGAATTTTCAAAAAGAAAAAAATTGTAGTTTTTTCAGACTAGGGTTAGGTTATATGTCTTCTTCTCCCAAGTCAAACCTGCCAAAAAAAGAAGGGAAAAAAAAAGTTAGAACAAAACAAAACCATATGAAATATAAAATAAAGTTTATTAAACTCACCATTGAAGCTAAAGAGAGGAAAAAATTCATTAGATCACAAAATAAACAAAGATAGAAAAGGAGTTTTTTTTTTTTTTTACATATAAAGTTAGACAAGAAGACTACTAAATTACAAAAGTATTTGACTCCACACTTGAAAAAAAGATAGAGAGGGGGGGTCAGCTAGTTCTATAGTATTCAAAAATCTCCCATTAAAGCACAAACAAAAGTATTAAATTCCCAATACCAAAAAAATATTAAAAGCAAAAAATGTTGTTAGAGAGAATTGAATACACAAAAATTAATTAATTTCCTATGTAATTAATGAAATCTTTGAGTGAAGACAAAGAAAAAAAAAGAAAACATATTACAAATAATACTAATAAATTGTTAGTACCTTTTCTTCTTCTTTCTACTCCACCACAAAACTCTTTCTAATTTTCTTCTCTTTTCAGTCTATATATGTATAGTAAAATTTTATTAAATTTTTCAAATTTAAAAAAAAAAAATCAGGGGAGTGGGGGTGGGGGTAGGGGTGTTGGGGGGGTAGGGTGAGGGGGTTAAATGCGAGCTTTAACTAGGGGGTTGAAAAAAAGATAAGAAACAGATCCAACGCCTATTGATATGTGAGTCAGCTGGAAAAAGGGACACGTGGCAGGTTTTAATTGGAGAGAAAACCGTTTCAGCTGGAAAAAAGTCAAACCTTTTTCTCAGAGTTGAAACGGTTCGGTCAGTATACGCGCGCGTGGGTGATACCTTCCTGGTTTTAGTTTTTTTTTTTAAAAAAAAATTAATTAGAATTTAATTGAGTATATTGGTCTAACATAATTTTTAAATTAAATTAATCGATAGGTCTTAGGCAGAATTTAATTTGATTGTTACATGCTTAAATCTCATTCTAAAATGTAGTATAAAGATATATATATATATATATATATATATATATATATATATACATATATATATATTGCTCCCTCGTTTTTAGTTGTCATATATGATAAAAATATATTGTAAAATATTAATCAAAGATTTTATTGTTTGACTCTAAAAAAAGAAAATTACAATCAGTAAAAAGCGATGGGAATAGTAAAACTAACATGGTTTGTAATGAAATTCATTTGTCCAAAAAAAAGAATGAGAGTACAAACTATACTTTGGTGAAATCATGGTATATAATTATATTAATTATATTTTAAAATTCAAGAAATAAATGAAAAAAAACAATAACATATCATAAGTTGGAGTTTGAAAATAGCAAGGTGAGTAAGGTGTATACATATTTTATCTCTAAGTAGAGAACTTGGTGTTTCGATATACTTTATAAAGTATTATTTTTCATAACAAATTTGAAAAAATGCAAAATTTAAAAATTGTGATAAAAATATTGAAGAAAGAAAAGTAATAAAATAAAATAATCATCAAAATTCTAGAAATCAATCTCTAATTATTATTTTTTAATCAAAGAAATCAACCGGTAAATTAAATTCAGACTGAAAAGGTGAATTGATATTGATTTTTTGAATTCCTGATATGTTTTTTAAGACAAAGAAAGTATTCATATTCTTTCTTTTCTTATCTTTATTTAATTCTGTATTAATATCAAATGTTTTGAATTCCTTTTTAATTTTTTCGGTTGAAAAGTTTCTGAATTTCATTTTCATTACCAATTGATATATACCTATCTGTCCGACAATAGTTTTTCATTATACTAAAGATAGTTGTCTAACATGCAATATTTGTTCAATTTAGAAAACCAAGAAATAATTTATCTTTTCTATCTATTTTACTCTTACTATTTTATTTATCATCTAACATATTTTTAAAAATATTTACTTAATAAAGTCAAATAATAATATAGTAATATTATCTCTATTATTAATTGTTTCTTAAAAAGTATATCAAATTAATAATGAATAAATATTGTTGAACGATGGAAGTAAGATATTTCTCCCTTGTCCCAATGACAATTTTGATGTAAATTTTCCTCCTCTTTTCTTTGTGTGTCAAACAGCATCTATAAAGTTAAATTGATATTTATACATACATTTTACTTGAGATCACATGTAAATTGAAAAGCACATTTTAATATTATGATAAGTAATAAGTAATTAATATTAAGAGTTTTAAGACCTTGCAATATGAACACACATTTTAAGATGTTAACGGTGATGCACGGTAGGTTATATTTCTTAGTTGTTAGTGGTAGTACATAATTTATTATATTGTGATGGATGACACTGATAGTTTAAAATAGTAATACTGATAGTTGGCGATATATATCGATGCATCTAATTAATGAAATAATTGTCAGTAATCACTAATATATGATTATCATGATAATGATGCTTTGATGGTGGTGATTATAAATATTAATTATTGATGGTCATATGAGTAGAGCTAGAGAGGTGAAAGGGGTATCTAAGAAATGTTCACCGAAAAATCACATTTAATTAATTTTATATAATTATAGACCATGTAAAACTTATATCCTCTACGTTGTTCTAAACTTGGTTTAGATGAAGAATCTAGCTTTAAAATTTTATTAATTGTGTGGTCGTACCTAATTTAATAAAAGAATCTAATGAAGTAACTAATTGAAATCTAGTCAAGTGCTTATTCGTGATTTGTGTGGATAAATTCCATTAACTTTATATTGTGTATCCTTAATGATTTCTAATGGTTTGGTTGGAAAATTTCAAGAATATAATTGTAGGAATTTTTTATTAAGCTTGATAAAAAAATAAAATGTTGAAATGACAAAATGGATAGATTAATTTAATATTTTAAGGGTTAGATTGACTTTTATAATTAAAAATTATTGAAAATGATAATAAAAACTGTATGTCAAATTTAAAGTCACTTTAAACTCCAAGCTTTTGGTCCAAATTCTTGACGGTTATCATAATTTTTTATGAAAATAAATATAGCTCAATATATTATATAAGAAATCCTAATTATTCGCCAAAATTTTGATAAAAAACCTTTTTCCCTTATATGATGGTTCCAAATACGAAAATACAACTATATTTCGTAACGACAAAATATTTCTAAACTCGGCGCAAATTATTAGTTTCGTTTTTTAATTATTGGCAGTCTTAAAAACACGTAATACTTAATTAACTAACTTAGATATGCCCCAGATATACACACATGACATAACAAGTAGTTCTCAAACTCTTGTATAAATATAAGACTCTTAATAAAAAAATTAAGGAAAATATTGAAAACACCCCTAAATTTGACTAGAATTTAGTGATTTATTTCTCTCATATCACAAGATCGAGGATGTACTTAAGTTCAGTTAATGCTTTTACAGCCATCAATATTTCAAAGATAAAACTAATAATTTGTACCGAATTTAAAGATATTTTCAATACTTTTTTCTTTCGTAAGCAATATCACACTCTTATTTTTTATTTTTTATTTTTATTTTTTGCAATTTTGAGCGCTAATAGCGCTATTTACAATTTATTTTCATTTTTAATGACCCTTTGACAAATTCAATAGGGGTCTTAAATTATCAAAAGTCCAATATAAGTCCAAATTTGTCAATATCAAATGGGCCCCCAGCATTGCTTTGTGCATTCAAAGCCCACGTTGAACAATACAGTACCAGTACCCTCTAGTAAGGTCACATATTTAATTATCCAATATTAAATTAGTACTTTTATTTACTTTCTCAATTAAATAATCCATATATGTATATTATACTCATTGTTCTATTTTCTTCCTCAATTATGTTATTTCCAACTTTATTACCAATTATTTTGGCTTTATTGAGAGATCTCATTTCAGAAATCGACATTTCATTTAAAGCATAACTGTATATATCCAATATCAGCATATACTACTAATTAGTTAAAATTAAAATTAAATGTGGTATAGTATACATTGTGCTATCTCCAATTTCCTGTATGTTTGATAGAGCCAAAGATTCCCCCACTGATCGGAGTACACCGATTATCCCCCGGAGCGTACAAGATAGTTATCACTTATCATACGACTTTCTAACTTAACTTATTTTTCTGGTCGTTCGGCTCTGTCAATCGATGGTAGTATAAGAAATTTGTAACCCCCGAAATTTTTTACATAATGGTTCCTGCTTCCTACCCATAGTTAGCATGTATCTCCCCCGGTCATACTTTAGTATCACATTGTAGACTCCCATCCCAACGTTATCTTCCTTATATTAGTGAATCGGAACATAGTGCATAGATACTCTTTGATGCAGCCCGTTCTTTTATGGGGTCCTATCGGGATAGGTGGGATAGGTAGGCCCAAGCCTTTTCCCTCCCCCCTCCTCCATAAGACCTGAAAAGTCCATGGCATAAAACATACTTAGAGCATTTTGTAATTAGACATATATACAAGATAATATTATCCATCGAGACAAAAAAAAAAGTTGATTTTATAGCGAGCGCTATTTACAAAAAGTTGTTTATAGTGCTATTTTGCGATTTATTTCTATTTTTTGGAGCCCTTTGACAAATTCATTAAGGCTATAAGTAACATAATGTGTGGGTTAATTATACGTAACATATTAACATCATTTGTGTTTTATTTTAAACTTATATGTGCACTTATTTCGATCTTTTTATGTTTGTTCGATAAATCATCTAACCTTTTATATTTAAATAGATTTAATTCGAATATTTTTACGTAATAATCTTAAGATTATATAATTTTAAAGATAATTTTAATATGTGGCATGTATTTATTTTAAGTTTTGAATTAAAGTGATGAATAATGAGAAAGAGAAGACCACTATGACAAAGTCAAAGGAGACATCGCACTTATCAATTATTATTATTACTTTAAAAAATGCAGACAATAATTACTCAAATATGTAAAATAACCAAACATACAATAATTGCTTAGAATATACAATTTTGTTTTTTTTAGTAAAAAAAATAGATGAAGAAAAAAAAGACCTCGATTGCTTAAATTTAGTAATTTTGAAGTCAATTTGGACTCAATTGATCAAGTTTTTGATATTTAATTTTCCAAAGTTAAAACAAAATTAACATTAATAATGTATCATTAAAGAACAACAATTTGATAAGTAAACTATATGATAAGCATATTTGCTTGAATAGGTGGGGGTCCTCATTGATATACAATGCAATAACTCATGCAGACAGTATTAAATGAAAACTGTTCCACCTTATTTTTATAAATGTGATATATCGCATCCCAACTAATCTGAATTCGTATCGTGTGTATATAAGATACAGGAAAAGCACACTCCAAGTCATTGAACAAACATTAAAGTCAAGTACAACGTAAAAGGTAATTTCTCAAAGACTATATATATTGGTACAAGTACTTTTAAAAATGGGACAAAATAAGTAGTGGCCTAGCTAGAAGATACATTTGGGATACGTAAACTTCAAAAAGAGATTTTATTTATTTCATCATAATTTACTATTTACGATCACGATAATAATAGTAGTTGTTTTCATAATTGAATATACACTAGTAATATTAGGTGGTCTGGCTTGTAGGGACACATAAAGCATTTATAATTTAGAAATGGACAAAATTGGATTTAAACAGTTTCATGATCAAGAAGGTGACAGTATCATAAATTAAATTAAATCTCCACAGACCAAAAATTAATAGACAAAACAAGGAAATAATAATGTTTTGAAGTTTACATGAATCTAGCTGTACTACAAATGTACCTTTGCAAAGAAATTCAAAACTATATATTATTATATGTATATATCATGCTTTATAGTGAAATAAATTCTCAGGTTCTATTTGTGATATATTCATACCCTAACTTTAGTGTTGGGCATGTGACATAACACTTTTTTCTTTCGAGGTTTAATACATCGATATATTCTCTAAATTTATCAGTAAATTTTATTAATAAATATTCAAAGATTCAATATAAACATAAACAAAATAAATAAAAACACTAAGAAACATCAGAGTCAACTAGTTACTTTTTGTATATGTAATAGTGTATAGGGGTATATAAATACCTTAGATACACTTTTACACGCATAAAATGTACCTTTCTTGAATTAAAGTGCAGTTTTTGCTCAAAACCAATCCAAATATCTACTAAATTTTGTAAATTGGACTATTTCTAACTCTAAAGGAACCAATTTAAATTTCTCAAAAAATTAGATTTGAAATTGAAATAGGTAATTTTTTTCTTTTAGGTTTAATACATCCATATTTTATTTAAATTCATTGAATATGTATCAAATATTCAAAGATTGAATACAGACGTAAAGAAAATAAATAAAGCTGAGAAATATCATAGTAAACTTTATATAATAGTGTATACGAGTATATAAGTACCTTATATACACTTTTATACACTTATATGCATAAAATACCTGATATACAGTTTTATACACTTATATGCATAAAATACCTGATATACACTTTTATACACTTATAAGCATAAAATGTAATATGGGTAAATAACACAAGTATATAAGCACTTTGATAACCACTATATACATAATTTTATTTTTCACCAACATAGCGATAGTTTTATTTCAAAAACAAAAATTATATTAATAAAAGAAAGTAAAATAGCAGAAAATAAAACAGAATAGTAGAGATACGATGACTCATTATTTTATTTACTTTCACGTTTACTTAATGGATTTGAAAGATTTGGTGTTTTTTTTTTACTTGATGGATCCAAAAGATTTGGTACTTTTTTTTCCATGATTGTTAGTTCGAAATCTGACCTTATTGGTACATGATTAACATTTTAATGTAAATGTATCATACTATATACCAAAATAAAAATTAAATCTTTTATACTGAATGAAATAGTAAAAACCATTTTTCTTTATTTTTGATAGATTGTATTTGACATATTTGAGATAATTTATAAACACCAAATTTTTTTATGTATGTTTTTGTGGCATATGTCGTTGTTAAATAACTTGGTAATTTGTATGGTATATGGATTTTGGTTGGTTTAATGTATATATATTAATATATAGTTTAAATAAGAAACGTTACATTGGTTAAGTTGCTTAGTAGTTGGTGTTGGTTTATTTCATACCAAAATAACAACATAACTAGTATACTAACTTATGCATTAAAACTATTTTGTATACCAACATGATTACCATTTTGACGTAAACGAAATATACTATGTTATCAATATAAAAACCAATCTTTTGGCAATGAAAAATTCGTCTTCGAAATCACTATCATGAGAATTGTTTTCTGAATCGAATTATTGAACCACCTTCTCCTTACCTTTTCTTTTTGGTGTAACCACTTTTTTTATAGCCTTTGTGTCACGGACTTAGACTCTTCGTAATGTTTCATGCGACACTTGATAACTTACTCACGAATTTATTACGATCTTGTAAAAATGGCGGGACGTGACACTTGCCTGTGGACAAAATATTTTGATAGGAATGTAATCTTGAATAACGTTGAATTTGACCGCCATTCGGATATCTATGAAAAATACCCCTAATTTTACTTATGTTTCAAATATTGAAGACCTTACTTCTATTAATTGGGCTAGTGGCCCAATATAATAGCAAACTAATAACTTAAAATAAATGGAGTAGCTACAATTTGATTTAATTGTGCTCCATAGCAAACGTTTGCCAAAGTTTGTCAGTCGCCTCTCTCCCAAAAATCTCGCTCGCCACTCTCCCATTCTCGCTCGCCACTCTCCCTCTGCCCGCCTCTCTCGCTTTATACACAGAAGTGTATAAATTGTGTTTCTATTTTGTATAAAGCGAGAGAAAATTATATATACACATGCAAAAACATATATCTTCGTGTTATACACTTAATTATACAATTTACAAATATTTTACTTCGATTCATTTGTAGACAAATGCAAATTTTATACAAATATTGCAGCGAAAAAGGCCAACGAATTATACAATTGCGAATTATACAATTGCAATGAAATACAATTTTCTCTCGATTTATACAACAGAAGTGTATAAATTGTGTTTCTATTTTTGTATAAAGCGAGAGAAAAACATATATCTTCTTTCTATACACTTATAATTATACAATATACAAACATTTTACTTCAATTCAATTGTATGCAAAGCAAATTTTATACAAATATTGCAGTGAAATAGGCATCGAATTATACAATTGCAGTGAAATAAACCAGCGAATTATACAATTGCAGCGAAATAGGGCAGCGAATTATACAATTTAGGCCAGCGAATCATACAATTGTATATGTATAGCGAGGCCAGCGAATTATACAATTTAGGCCAGCGAATTATACAATTGTATATGTATAGTGAATTATACAGTTATATGTTTGCTATGGAGCGTAATTAAACAAACTTTGTTATAGCATACAAATATGAATTTTTTATTTGCTATATGTAAAAGTTGCCCTATAAAAAATAGAAAAGAGAAGCCCAAAAGCCCATTTGGACCAAGGACAACAGATAATTTGAAGACACAAATCAGCATAAGTGTATATTTTTGTATAATCATTACGATATGTAAAATATACATTTGTTAACTATTATTTTGATGAATTGCTATTGTTTGAAGTTTCTCCATCTTTACTACTGCCATAAGCCATATTTTTTTTTATTTTTTATTTTCAGTTTGGTGGATAACTGGCTACATATATTTTTGACAAATTATGACAGTCGATATACCTAAAATGTTATATAACTGCATTTACAGTAAAAGTATATTTAGGTAAACATGGGTCAACATTAGATTACTAATATTGTCTCTAGACAAATTCTCACCTTATAAATCAAAACACTAAGTTGTGGTACACTGATTAGACTATTTCACTTCCAATCAGAGATTTCAGTTTTGAACTTTGATTATGAAAAAAAATCTTATTGAGAGTGTCATCCCAAATGACGTCTGCATTACGTAATTTGAATTTAGCCAAAATTCTAATGTGGATCTCTGTAAATGATTATTCTAATGAACTTAAAAGGTTGCTTTAAAAAAGCATCAATCAATCAATTCAATATTTTTGGTACTAGCAATGATAGGGACGAAGAAAATTTTATATTCGCTTAATACTTGTTATAAATACATTAATAGCCAATAGGGACGGTTTAGTTCGCAAATTAAGTTATTTCAGAATTATATTTATATTTATTTAATACTTGTTAGTTGTTACACATATACTAACAGTCATAGGGACTATTTAGTTCACGAATTAAATTAATCGATGTCTAATATGTTGTAAACAATAAAATTTACATTTTAAAAAATAATAATTAAGATAAAAAAAAATATCATTATATGATTTCGAACAGTGTTTTCAAAGACATTTCTGGGACTCGCCTCGGGGCGGGGCTCTAACAAAACGCCTCGAAACTCAAGTTTGTGACTTAGTTCTACAAGACTTACGCTCTAAGCGCCCGACTGTACGTCCTAAGCACGCCCAACGCCCAACGCTCAGGACTCGCCTAACAGATCTTTCACAAATTATGTGTTAAAATCTTTAATTAACATTGTTGACCCTCATAATTCTTGAACAAATGAATGATACACAACTTTTTAATCTAAAAAGATAACAAGATTGAGAGTAACCTAAACAACAAATGTAGTATCACATATTTACTATTTGGTAACACTATGAAGGTAATTATGTATTATTGTATAGTACGATATATATATATTTTTTTAGAAATAATGATTCTTTTATTATTAGAAAGTTAAGATATTAGATTATTTATACTTGTATAGTAATGTTTTATTGTTATTGGTGTAATGATATTTCTCAACTAGTAATTATGATGCTTTTTTTCTTTATTATAGATTATCAATACTTATCGCAAATAAAAATCATAATATAATTTCTATATATTATAAGTTTTTAATAAAAAATTATATGTAAAATCATTGAAAGGAATTTAATTAGTAATAAAACTATAAAATTGAATATGCATGATTGTACGCCCCGTAGATCCATGGGACTTACGCCCCGTGTCTCAGGCTTACACCTCGCCCCGTATAAAACGTTTCGTCTCACGCCTCCGCCTTTTAAAACACTGATTTTGAATGTAATGAATGTTACAATCTTTTAGAATATTTTTGTGATTCTTTCAACAATAATAAAATTATGTCAAACTTGAATTTGATTTGATTCAAGAGGTGAAAGAGCTTGATTTTGGATTTTCATCTGACTTATCCACTAAAAATGCTTAAATATTTATTACGTTTTATAAATTTAGATTTTATGCTACGAATTTTAATCTTCGGATCAAATATTTAGAAAATTAGCAGCCTTTGATTTCTCTTACTTCTTGATATCAATCACAAGCACTTTTTTATATGAAGGCCCACGTGTCATAATTATTGTGGAGTGAAAGAGTTATATGACCAAGACAAACTTTTTTTTATTAATTAAATTAAAATTGACATTATAATATTTAGTTGATTGAAACATGTACATGTGTAATGTGTTTATATGATTTTTGATTTTGAAAAGACATATTTTACATATGTGATATCATATTTTTTCTGCTTCAAAAAAGTGGTCTAATTTAACTTTATATGAAATTTAAAAAAAATAGAGAAGATCTTTAAATTTTGTGGTCCTGATTAAAGTTATGTCAAATATACAATTGACCTTTAAAAAGAAAAAAGGTCAATCTTTTTAAAATAAATTGAAAATGAAAAGGGGTTAATTTTTTTTAAATGAATAAGTGTGTAATTATAAATATTTATTTTTAAAAGAACATAAAAAATACAAGATATACTAAAATATATTCATATATATTATACTAGAAAGCGATGTTCGTGTGATGCACACGACCTAAGCCCCAACAACTTGATTTGTAATGTAACATTTATTACTTTTAAAAAAGAGGAACTTTCACATAAAAAATAGTCTAATTACTTTGCATAGGTATAGTTTTTTATAAGTATAATTTGTAGTTATATGTTATAGAAAGGAGAGAGGCAAGCAACATTGGGAGACGGAGTAGAGAGGCGAGCGAGAGAGGGCAGAGAGTGGGAGAAAGGCGAACTGGATATGTATATCAGTTAAATAATTATATATTATACATATGCATTTGTATATATGACAATTGAGATTCGAAGAGGGAGGAGAGAGGCGAGCGAGATTGGTAGAGGGAGAAGAGAGGCAAGCGAGAGAAGGCAGAGAGTGGGATAGAGGTGAATTATTGCACATGTATATCGATTAGATAATTGTATATTATACATATATACCTATATTATTGTATATTCTATCGAATTATACATACTCAAACGTGACTAATTATACAAATTTGAAGTCAGCCCACGTAGTTAAAGTATCATTTTAGTCGCAAGTATTAATTATAGCAAATCATAGCTATAATGAGTAATTAAATGGTATAAATTTGCAGAACCGCATAATTTTTCCTTTAAAAAAATGGACCAAAATATGTATTTTACCTTAAATTTTTAGTCATTACATATTGTGTTAACATCAAGTTAACAATGTATTAGTACCATCAAAAAGATATAATTGGTGCATAGTTAGGTTTGTCTGACAATCAAAATAACTATACCTAAATGTTTCAACAATTGATATAACACATTGATTTCACAAAAAAATCATTATATGGGAAAGAATCATCAACCATTGTAATTTTGAGAATGAGAGCTGCTAAACAGCCAAAAAATATGGCCAGAATTTGGCCAGAAACGTACAAAGACTATACTAACCTTTTAGTTTAAAATAAAGAAAAGATATATTAAAGTATTTGTCATTTTCTAAAATTACAATTTAATTAGAACATTGATTCATAGGTTTAGAATATGAAGAGTCCCATTGGGACAATATTTTCCTTTAATCGGAGCAGCCAAATCTATTCCCAAAACTTTGTTCTCCTAAATTAAATAGGGAAAAAGAAATTGATTTAATGGAACTTAATTCCTGCTCCATGATTAAGTTAAGCATTTTCTTTTCTAAATCAAATTAAATTCCTATAAGTTAGGCATTTTCTTTTCTAGATAAGGTCAGTTTTTTTTTTTTAATAAATCAAATTATTTATATAAATAATTTATACATCAAATTAAACTAGATATTTAAATTATTTTTTTAATATAATTTGTAAAATATTGTGACAACGATAACTCAAAATACATTAGACCTGATGAATATATGTACTGGAGTATCTAACTAAAATAACCAATATATAATGATCACTATAATTTAACAATCAATAAATAATTTCCTTCGAATAGTAGCTCAAAGTGTAGGAATTGAAAAGTGAAGTAATATGGGTATACATCGAATTTATATTGGGTGAGTCGATAAAAAAAATACTACTAAAATCTTAATTTTGGGATTCAAATTTATATGGTAAAGAAATATATATTTAAAATTTTATTTATTTGTCATGAGGCCCATATTTACATGGCATATAAAATAATTTATTTAGTCATGTCAAATTTATTTTAATTTTAAGTGATTTTTAAAGCTAAAAAAACTTTAAATTAAGTGATTTTATTGATATAAAATAAATTTCAATGATTTTGTTAGATAATTTCTCATAAGATATTAACTCGTATTAAAGCTACTGTGATATATTAATTCATCTTAAAGGTTAATTTATTTTTTCGGTTGTTAAAGATGGTCCTCTTGTTATTTTGAGTTCTCATTGATTTTAACCTATTTAATCTGATCATTTAACTATTTTTAGATGTATGTTCTAAAATATTTTGCCTTTTAACTTTATACTCTTATTCTTGACATTATCATATGATTTCGTAGTGTAAATTGAGAATACTTACGTGAAGAACTAAAGCGTTTGATCACTTCTTATCCTCTATATTACGTTGATTTGATAAATTGTGAATAATTACTTACATTTATTACTAAAATGACCTTCAATTAAGTATTTTTTTTATTTTTATGTATAAATAAAAAATAAACTATATATTTAAATAATTTAAAAGTAGTTTGTAATATTGAGGTGAGGACATCTCAAAATACATTAAACATGGTAAGTGTAGATAATTATAGAAATCATGCATAAAGTTTATTTGTGTCGCACCAAAGAGAGTCAGACATTTATAGTGTAAATCATACAAGTCTTTCCTCCTATATTACGTCGATTTGATTAAGTTGTGAATCATCACTTATATTGGTTACTAAAACGATCTCCAATTAAGTAATTTAAAAAAAAATTATAATGTTTAAATAAAATTAAGCTTTATAATTTAATCATTTTAAAATGTAATTAAATATTGAGATAAGGACAACTCAAAACACATTACACTTGGTAAATATCGGTAGATATAGAAATCATGCATATAGTTGATATGTGTCGAACCAAAGAGAGTCAGACGTTGATATTATTAATCATACAAGTTTTATCTCCCATATTATGTCGATTTGATAAATTATGAATCATTACTTATGCTTGTTGCTAAACTTACCTCCAACTATGTAATTTGTTTAATTAATTAAGTTTCAATAAAATTAATCTATATAAATAAATAATTTTTAAATGTAATTTGTAAAATATTGGGATAATGACAACTCAAAACACATTAGACCTGATAATTGTCAATAGTTATATAATCATGTGTATAGCTCATATATGTCGAACCAAAGAGAGTCAGATATTAATAGTATTGTTTATTAATAATATTGATCAAACAAGACTTATCTCCTATATTACGTAGATTTGATCAATTGTAAATCATTACTTATATTTATTACTAAAATGACCTCCAATTAAGTAAATTTTTTAATTGTGATATTTAAATAAAATATATTTAAATAATTTATAAATATAATTTATAAAATATTGAGATAATGACAACTCAATATACATTAGACTCGATAAATATCGACAATTATAGAAATCATGTGTATAAATATATGTCTAATAAAAGAGATCAAAATATTAATATTATTAATCATACATTTTTTATCCCTATATTACGTCAATTTGATAAATTATGAATTATTACTTATATTTGTTACTAAATTGACCTTCAAATTCTAATTAAGTATTTTTTTAATTGTTATGTTTGAATAAAATAAATTAGTGTTAAGTAAAATTCAGTTAACACAAATATTTTGGTCATAATCTATTGTAATATCAATTAACTAATTTTTTTATTATAATACAACCAACAAAAATATAATGTGATTCAAAAAAAAAAAAAATCCCATTGATTTCATAATAATTATTTTAAAAACATAATTGAAAACATTTTTTTTACAAATTGGGTCATCCAATCTACTTAATGATCAATGTGCACTTTGGTAGAATTTGTAGTACATATGATTCCGTAGTACATAATTGATTAGTATTCCGTAGTACATATGTTGGAAACATGATGGGAGAATGGATCACCCCAAGAATTTTCTTTAATTTTTAAGTTAAAAGGGTAAAAATGTCCAAAAAAAACTAGTTTATAGTGTGAATGGGTCTTTTTATCATTCTGGCCAAATTCTGGCTAAAATTTTCTGGCCAAAACATTTATTCTTTGAGAATTACCCCAATAAAAAAAATCTCTGCCATTAGACAAAAATTATAATTTCACACAAGTTTTTGTTGAGAATTACACTACTAACAATACTAAGAATATTAATGATAGATCTAAAAAAAAAAAAAATGATTTTGCAACTGTGGATAATACTATAGCTTTCATTTTTTTCAAGCGGACTTTTTTTACATGGATATTGGTGCTTCTTCAGTGGTACATTATACGTTTAAAAAAAGTAAAATAAATAGGATTCAAGAATAAAATTTTTGTCTCTGAGATAATAATTAAATATCACTCGAGTTTTTTCAGTTTGCTTTCTCTATATGTACATAAGTATTTTGTTATGGTTAGAAAGTCATCCACCTGGAGAGGAAGACATACCAAAGAATCAAACATCATGACAAATTTCAACCCAACAAATAAACGCATTTTCAGATTATGTCATATAAGCCCATTTGGTCTTAAAAGTGTCATATATATATTATTTTTATGAAAGAAAATCTTAGATCAGCCTATGTGGCGTCACCACAAGCAATAATTTCCTTTTAATTTATTTAAATTCAAAATTAGCCTTCATCTTTCATGAAAAGATATGACTTTTATGAAAAATTGCGACTTTAATGAAGAGCCGTGACTTTTATGAAAAGTTGTGACTTTAATGAGGTGTTGCGAATTTTATCAAAAGTTGTGACTTTTATGAAAAATTGCGTCTTTTATTAAAAGTTGTGACTTTTATGAAAAATTGCGTCTTTTATTAAAAGTTGTGACTTTTATGAAAAGTGGCGATTTTAATTAAAAATTGCGACTTCATTAAAAGTTTATGACTTTTATGAAAGTTTTGAAGTTTTCGAAGGATTGCAACCAAATAGTTGTAAACTTTGTGATAAGGCACAATAAACATTTATTCATACTACCCTTTGTTGTCTATAAATATAAGGATTTTCTCTCATTTTAAAACAAAAAAAAAATCTGATCTTTTTCTTCTACTACCACAAAATTAAATATTTTTGCACTTTGCTCCTTTTGAGTGACTTAATATCACCACTGTTTTTTATCAATATGTTTGTGAATAAAATCGTTCCATCATGAGAGGATGTAATTCTTTAAACCTCTTGTATTGGAGGGGAATAGATTTCTTAAAGGGACATTGTGTAGTCAGTGAACTTGATTATTTTTTTTTACATTTCATTTTATTTATACATATCCTGGTATATTTTTTTACACTCATTAATTTACATTTGTGATATTAATTGTTGTTTTTGAGTACATGTTTTAAACTTTATTTTTTATATTTCTGTAAAGTTATTTTCTCTGATTATATTGAATATATATAGATATAGTACGTATATTTATTGTACACAAAATAATTATTGTAAAAGTACTATATATAAGCTTACATTTTATCATTTCTTACATAAATATGAAATTTCTCACTTATCAATTGAAGAAATTCATTATGCAAGTTCAAAAGTAATAATTGCTTTCATGTGAAAGCATAATTTTTTTTTTTGAATATGTTAACAAATTTTTGAATTTTCTGCTTAGATATATATCACAATTGTATAATTTGTGTAACTTAAATGTTTCTTTTTATTGCGAAACACCTTTGTATATATATTAATATTTATTTTCCTTTCAATGTTGATCAAACCAATAATTCATTCATTAGAGGTTCTTGACTTATGTGAGAATGACAAATAATCAAATTTATGTTGAAATATTGCTAATATTTTTTAAGAAATTATTTTTAAATTTTTTTTTTAGCATATGGGTATTAGTAAAAAATTATTTGCAATTTCAATGTAATTATTATTTATGATCGCGCAAAGCGCTGAAAATTATCTAGTATATATATATATATATTGAAAATGTTGATTGTATTATAGCCATTGGATGAGTTTGGGTGGCTTAAATTTAGGTGAAGAAGTGTAATCCATATGCTTGCTCTATAGTCCACATGTATTAGTTGGCTTTTGGAAGACTTAATTGTTAATTTTTTTGCTCTTTTTCTAGGCCTAAAATTGAATTGTCATTGTAGTCAATTTCTTGGAAAAATAGCCACTATTGAATATCGTTATAATCCTATTTTAATTGCTAATTTTTCACTCTACATAAATTATTGTTATATATAGCCCTCAAGTAACTAAACCTCAGGCATTAACATCAATATTAGACATGTGACAATCAACACTCCATCAAAAAAATATTTGAAAAAATAAAAATGATAGTCCAAACTCTTTTCTATAAATATGATTCTTCTAACACTATAAAAATTAATTCCTAAATATCGATAAGCTAAAATAAAGATAAATATAAATAAAATATAACATAATATATTGTACAATTAAATACTACAGTGTTCATCCTTTTTATTGTTTGCTCATATATAAGGTGATGAAGTCAAGAATTATATTTTATTCATTTAATAAGCAAATATGTTACTAAAAATTCAAGCGTGAACGTATTCAAGTACAACAATTTTTGTCTGCGTCAACAAAATAAATTGTATGTGCAACCAATGAAAAAGCACACTTATGGCTTCTATATAACTTACTCGATTAATTTTTACTTGTTATAAAAATAATTGTAAAAATAAGTAACTAATGTTAAAATTAAAAATAATTAAAAAATTATTTATTCTCTCAATTTATTAAAAGCAAATAAATTGAAATAGTAGACAAGTAAAAATATCAGAGTTGTGCTGAAATTGTACCAAAAATACAATTATTGAATCATATCATTAAGGACGTCTTTATTAGAAAAATACAAAAATATGTATAGTTATAAAAAGTTTAAGTGTTTAAAATGAAAAGAAAAATCTTTATTTAGAAAAGGAGCATTTTTAAAAAAAAATCAAGCAAGTAACCATAAAAACACTTTTGAATCATATTATTAATGATAAAAGGATATTTTTGGATCAATCTTTTAGTTTATGCTTTGTCATAGATATGAAGTATCTATGAAGTCGTTGAAAGTTGAAAACTTAAAATTTTATTTCAACATACATTTTACTTGATAAAAATTCAAGTAGCAATTACTATTTCACTATCTGAATTTATATGATACATTTTGAATTTTGAAATTTAAAATAAATATATTTTTATCGTAAAATTTCATATATCTTTTTGAATTGTCAATTATTTCAACTTATAATATTTTTTTACGTAATTTATAAATATATAAATTTTATTTTTAAAATATTGATAATTCCATGAACAAATTCTGTCAAATGTTATTTGACTTTCGAAAAACGAAATGTATCACATAAATTGTGACAAAAGAAATATTCCATCCGTTTCAAAAAGGATGACCTAGTTTGACTTGAACGGAGTTTAAGAAAAGAAATAAGACTTTTTAATGTTGTGGTTCTAAATTAAAGTTATGTCAAATATATCAAAATGCACTTTAATCTTATGGTCTTAAACATGTCACGTGGAAAATTAAAGTTAAAATGTTGTAAAAAAAAAATGAATCATTATTTTTTAAAAAACTAAAAAGAAATATGAACATTCTTTTTGAAACGAGAGAATACTACTTAATTCCTATAAGGAGGTACCAAACTACCAATATGAGTTGTGGTAAATAGTAAAAGGCTAATCTTTAATTAATTATCTCAAATTTGAATGATAATTTTAAAAAGTTATCTTATAATGTGTGATTCAGATTTAATCTGCTTTTTAACGTCACCATATATAAAAAGAAAATTCACTATCTGGTATTCCGGTTTGGTATTCTAAAAATAAGTGGAAATTAAAGATATCTAACATTCCACGTATGTTTTGGCATGTGATGTTATCATATTCCAAATTTTTAAAAAAAAGGCCAAAAGTATCTTCTTTCCATTTCTCAAAACTCCAATCTTGCTGGTGTAGTAAATAAATAAATAAACAAACAATTATTTGCCAATTGTTTCTCTTCGATTCAATTATTTCTTTTATATATATAGTATAGTAATGGGCAGCCTATGCTATTCCACTTATTCTATCCAATCATTGAACCCCACGTGTCCATCATCTTCTTCCTCCTCTGTTATCTTCACTCTTCATAAACCCCAGATTTACAGGAGAAGAATCATTACTTGTTGTAATAGTATTAGTAATAGTAGAAGAAGAAGAATGGCTAGTGTTGCTGCGATGAATGCTGTGTCTTCGTCATCAGTAGAAGTTGGAATACAGAATCAACAGGAGTTGAAAAAAGGAATTGCAGATTTATATGATGAGTCTTCTGGGATTTGGGAAGATATTTGGGGTGACCATATGCATCATGGATATTATCAACCTAAGTCATCTGTGGAACTTTCAGATCATCGTGCTGCTCAGATCCGTATGATTGAACAGGCTCTAAGTTTTGCTGCTATTTCTGGTAAAAATGGAACTCTCTCCATTCTCAGTGTTATTACTACCTGTTTTTTTTCATTTTTTATTTATCGAAGGTCTATCGGAAATAAATTATTAGGGTTTCAAAATATGAAAAAGTTAAAACACACAAAAAAGTTGAAAGGAATCTGCTATATATACATAAAATAATTGTATATATATATAGTGTAATTTTTCGCCTAAAGGGTTTCAATGACCCCGACTTGTGGTGGAATGGTAAATACTCTTTCATTATTAACTAGAGGTCTCAAATTTGAGTTCCATTGGTTATGGAATATCCTTTGTCTTTATCCCAATGTGGACTTCCCGATGCGAATCTTGATTTAGTCGACACCAATGTGGGATTTCTTTGTGCGAATCCGGATTTAGTAGACCGGACCAGTGTTATCAAAGGTGCGCTTAAGCCCTGAAGCGGGACTCAAAACATGTTGAGCGCTTCGCCTCGCTTTATGTGCGCTTTGGTGTGATCATCAAAGTTCTAAGGCAAAGTTTTCCTTGCCAATGAGCCCCTTTTGAAGAAGTGACACTACACCATTGATATTTCACTTTATCATAAATTTTTTTCAATTTCTTTGGTCATAAATGTGTCATTCATGTTTATAATTATTAGTTTTGGACTAAACATATATATTTATATTTTATCTCCCTTTGCGCCTTTTTTCATTAAAACCCACGCTTTATTTGCACTTTGCGCTTAAAGCCCCCACGAATCTTAGAGCTTTTTTGCGGTTTTTGCCTTTGATAACACTGGACCGGACTCAGGGTGGAAAAAAACAAAACCAAAAATACTCTGCTCCTGGTTGTTGGGCTTCTATTTGTTTGATATTAATACTAGTCTATATTCATAGAATCTGCCTCTAGGTTTAAACCTCTTTTGTTATCATTCAAAGGGAGAAGCTAAGAAGTTGGACTTTTTTCCAAGGAAAAAAAAAAGGGTGTATTGACTTTGAGTCCAAGAAATGGGGAAACAAGATGTTGAAGACTAAAAAGCTGAACTCTGAAGTGTAAAGGGTGTAAATGATGTTTTTCAGATTATGTGAGAAAGACAAGAACTGTTTTGTTTCGTTTCGGTTCTGAATATATTGATAGCTAGTAACAGCTTATGTGTTTCTTATTTGATATCTGGTATCTGCATTGGAGTCCGCATAATCTGGATTTATCGGTGGCATTTTTGATTCGCCTACATGATCATGGATTTAGGTGTAAGAAACTGTATTGTGGTCCTCAGCTCCTATTTGATTGAGTTTTAGTGGTAGCATGGGGGCAAGCTATAGTGTTGTTAATAGTAGCTATGACTTTCATTTATATTTATGTCTCTATGGACCATTTGTTAGGTTTTAGATGGTGCAATATTAATTGTCACTTTTGTAAAGCTGAACTCTTTCTTTTTTGCTACTTGTGCCATCTTAAATGTTGGTCACTTGGAATCAACCTCCCTACCTCCACGAGATAGGGGTAAGGTCTGTATACAGTCTAACCTCCCCAAAACACAATTGTGAGATTACACTAGGTATGCTGTTGTGCTATCTTACATGTTGCAATTAAGAATCCAATATTTTCCATATGAGTTGTATACAATAGTTGTTTTATATCTCTTATTATTTCAACTATTTGTATTTATATAGATATTTGCAGATGCATAGACTCCGGATTTTTTCATGGTTGGAAAATTAGTGAAAAGGAAGGTTATGGAGTCATTCTTGTGACTGGCTAAGATATAATTGTCCTGAACCTAGTTATACAAAGGCAATTTATACAGGGTAAATTAATGCATAGATCGGGGAAATATAAATAACCTTCCACTGGCGGGCGATCATGCTTCTCATAGGATTTTTTGTTACTCGTGTCAGGAGAAGGGAAGTTTTTCTAATAATCCGACTTGGTAGTACTTGCATGTTGTAAGATTGATCTTCCTACATGAATGATGAAAAACTGTGTTCATTAAGCTTCCTTTTTTTGTGTAGTTCTGTATTCTGAAATCGATCACTCTTCTTGTTCTTATATACGAGTACCTTAATTTACAAGCATATTGTATATGTGCAGAAGATCCAGCGAAGAAACCAACGTCCATAGTTGATGTTGGATGTGGCATCGGTGGCAGTTCTAGGTACCTTGCAAAGAAATATGGCGCTACAGCTAAAGGTATCACTTTGAGTCCTGTACAAGCAGAGAGGGCTCAAGCTCTTGCTGATGCTCAGGGATTAGGGGATAAGGTATATGCTTTTGAGCTAGAATTTGCTTTACAACGCTATGTGTGAGAAACTTAAATCACTTGAGCATGTCTTCATGAATAGTTAAACACTAATGGTATTTTATTGATTCATAGAACTGAGGATAGTTTATAGTATGTGTTTTAATGAGTGAGTTCTTAAAGCTATGTTCATTGTGCAAAACTTCTGCTCGTTAATTTTGCATTAGTTATTTGGATTCCCTTTACACTATTTTAATTGGACTGATTCCTAAAGGAAGCTAATAAAGAGGAAAGTTTACTGGTTTTCTCCTCAATATCATTTGTATGTCAACGTTACCTTTCCCCTGTTGGCTCCCACTCCTACAATGTATAGTGATATCTTTATATGTTTTCACATAGTATTTGCCTCTCTGTTCATTAACCGGAATATAAATGAGCAGGTTTCATTTCAAGTAGCAGACGCCTTGAATCAGCCTTTTCCAGATGGGCAATTCGACTTGGTTTGGTCCATGGAGAGTGGAGAACACATGCCGAACAAAGAAAAGGTTCATTATGTCTGATACATTTTTTTTTACTTATCTATGTATATTCGAACTTCAGTAAATGTAGTCACTAATTGTTGAGTAGTGTTTTTCCTAACCTTGTTTCCCTTATTGTTAGTTTGTTGGCGAATTAGCTCGAGTGGCAGCACCAGGGGGCACAATCATCCTTGTCACATGGTGCCACAGGGACCTTTCCCCTTCGGAGGAATCTCTGACTCCAGAGGAGAAAGAGCTGTTAAATAAGATATGTAAAGCCTTCTATCTTCCGGCGTGGTGTTCCACTGCTGATTATGTGAAGTTACTTCAATCCAATTCTCTTCAGGTAAATAAATTCTACTAACTGCTATGAGTTATGTCATGAACCTATCTCAGACACTCTCTTTTCGTTCCCGCGAATCTTTTGGCTACTGGCAGGATATCAAGGCAGAAGACTGGTCTGAGAATGTTGCTCCATTTTGGCCAGCAGTCATAAAGTCAGCACTGACATGGAAGGGCTTCACATCAGTACTACGCAGTGGTAAGTTGTGTCGTGCCAAAATGTGTATTACTACTAAAAATTTAAGGCACACCTTTTTCGTATTTGATTTATTGGAGTTACCTTATCAGGATGGAAGACAATCAAAGCTGCACTAGCAATGCCACTGATGATTGAAGGATACAAGAAAGGTCTCATCAAATTTGCCATCATCACATGTCGAAAACCTGAATAGTAAGTAAGGGTCTTGTTCAAATGAGAATTTCCTTATCGTATCTAAAAGTAGAAAGCCTTTCTCAAACCGATACAACACTTTATTGTTCGCGGAGGATTCTTAATTAATGAAACTTTATCAATATTGTTTAATTATCTTTACAATTACAAACTCTCTTTACCATCCATATTACTAAATTGGTTTATAACAATTTGTTTCCGTTTGAAGACCAATAACATCGTTGGTCTTGGCTGGTACTCGCAGCCATGGCTCCTTTTCTTCTTCTTTTTTTCGTTTTGAACTTTTGATTACCATCGACACCTCTCCCGAGTCTTGACAGCCATTCCTGTATCAGTTGGTCATGGCTGGTACCTGTTCTAGTTGGTGACGTCTAATATCTACGGCAGGACTGATTTTTGCTTGCATATATCAATCTTTAACTGACACCAACGAATTTGAGATTGAGACGTAGTTGATTGATATAAAATAAATATTATTTCAGTATTTCTCAAGTCAGTCAGTTGCAACTTTCTGATTACTTATTTTCTTATTGCAGATTATTGCTTAGCTACTGATTAATAAAAACATCTATGGATCTTGGAATGGAAGAAAAATAAACTATCTATTAGGTACAGAAAATGCAACATTGAATGAACTCTGGATTGCAAAGCTGAAGAAATTGCCACATTTGCTACAAATAGCTTTAAATTTTAATATTCCATTTAAAATATTGTATTGTGAAATTGCCACATTGTACTGTACCAATCATCAAAAGTATCAAGGTCTCTAGTTCTAAGAAGAATTGCTCAGCTTATCTGCTAATTATGTTTATGAGTTTATAAGTACTTTGAGTATGATACAGATAGGGATGGCAATGGGGTGTTTGTGGTGTGGGAGTGGGGCTGGTTGAGCTTAATTCGCAAAAAAATTAATCTGCCCCGCTTAATAGCCTTTTTTTAATTTCAACCCGTCCCACCTTGCCCTGCATAACCCGCTCCACATAACTTTTTTAATATTTTCTTATTCTAGTTAAGTTTGATACTAAAAATAATTTCTTTTTTCCATTAGGTTGTATTAATTTAATAGAATTAGTGAATTAAAAATTTATTTTTTAGAGGTCAATTGTGAAACATGTAAGAAATTGTACTATTTATTATTGAACCATTTTCATTTACTATTTTGAATGTTTTAGTAGCTATATAGAAATTATCTTAATAAAAAAAATGTTCTGTCACTCTTATAACATATAAAAAGTAAAATTAAATTTGAACCCACATAAAAAAAACTACATATATCGGCAACCTACTCCGTCCCGCATTAATTGTTTTAAAAAATCCACTTCAACCCGCCCTGCTAACGTAACTTTAAACCCACCCTGCCCGCATCCGCTCTATCCCATTGCCATCCCTAGACACAAAAGGATAACAAAAAAATTGTTACAAAATGCTTATATGTTCTTGAACAAACGAAGATTAACCCATTCTGGCTGTTATGACTTGCAAGAATCAGTTGATTAAATATAGGTGGGTGGTTTCACTTTTCAATGATTTTTCTATCGTAAATTTGTGTTCAACTGCCTTAGCTTTTCTTTTTCAAGTTTGTTTACTTCATTTCTAATGTGAATTGTGTTTGAAATTTTGACCTACATATATTGGCTACAGAATGTTGGGCCCGTGAACCAAACCTAGTTTGTGTTAAGAAACAATTGTAGTTAAGAAAAAAAATCGTCAACGCGTGCGTGTTAGATTTGTCAAAAGACGTATATTTTTGGAGAATTCAACACTGGTGCATATGAGATTTGCCAAAAGTAGTTAGTTTTCAAAGAATATAACATAAGTGCGATATCATAAGTGTGCAACTAAGAACTTTGTAGATCCATTGAAATATGTAAGATAAATAAAGTGAGAGGATACAAGTAGCACAAAGTTATTAGTTTGTGATCACAACATGAGCCTATGCACATGAACTCATTAGAAGACATATGAGAAGGAACACATGTAAGCTTTCTATCAACTATTTGTAAATAGTTATTGAAATTAATCTTATAGTGATTTGGTAATCTTATTATAATTTGGTTTTCTCTTGGGTATTAGACTACTAGTATATTGTATACTATAATTTATACATAAACGAATGATGAAATTACTAACGGTAGGATAAAAATAACTTTATTTTTAACGGTAAAAATATAATAATCAATTAATAAAGTAAAGTTAAGGGATATTTTTAACCATTTTTCTTTATTTCAGTAATGGAAATTGGAAACATCATTATTGCCCATTTCAAAATTCAAAAATAATTAAATTTTTATAAGTAAAGGTAGGCAAATTCTTAAAGTATAATTAAGAGATTAAATTAAGGAAGAAATAACATTATGTTATCGACAGTCTGTTGAAAATAAAATTACCACAAAATGCTAATTGACTAATTGAGTGATTCCTCATACTGAAATGACTGTCTTCATCTTTTTTAGAATAATTATTTGATGAAATGTTTAAAATGACAAAGTTCTAATGTATTGGTAGATTTTTAAAACCTAAGAGCCAATATATTTGACTACTGATATTTTTCATTTATTCAGGAAAACCGTTTAGTTATCATTCTTTAGAATTTCACTATTCCAAAGAAACTCCAAAAAAGTTATTTTCATTCAAAATCACTCTCAAGAATTCAAAATAAAAAATCAATTTGTATTAATGTTCATACACAACTTCAATTTTTTAAATACTATTTTCAACTTTCCTTTGTACTCTCTTTGTTTCAAAAAGGATGGTCTAGTTTGACTTGGAACGGAGTTTAAGAAAAAAAAAAGACTTTTTAATTTTGTGGTTCTAAATTAAAGTTATGTCAAATGTACCAAAGTGCCCTTTAATCTTGTGGTCTTAAACATGTCACGTAAAAAGTTAAATGGGTCATTCTTTTTTAAACAAACTAAAAAGGAAACAGGGACAGTTTTTTTGAAACGGAGGGAGTAAATTTTTGTTTCCAAAATCAAGTTCTTTTTTGCTAATCAATTATATGAAGTACTACATCACATCTCGGAAATAAAAAGGAAAAAAAATATTTTCAAAAATAAACTAACATTATAATCCTATTCAAAAATAATTATAATGTATCACATTATCACTATAATTTTTTGGGAAATTCTTCAAAATGTTATTATTTTAATATTTAAGAGGGTTCATTAGCAACACTTTTAATATTTAGTAAAAATGTTAAAATTTTAATTTGTTATGTATCTTATTTATGTTTTTATTATTTGTTTTTATTTAAAGAATACAATTATTTAATAACAAAAGGGAGAAAATCAAGGAGAGAATATTTATAAAAAGGTAAAGATCACTTAATTTTCTCATCAGTTACATTTTTAAATAAAACTCAAACTTTTTTTTTTCCCCTCCAGAATCTTAACCTTTTCTTATTAGTTTGTATTCATTCCAATAGGTATGCCAAATGAATTTATAATTATTTAAGAAACATATTTGTATTCATATATTTTTTTCATGTGTATTTATTTATTTCTTCAAAAATTTTGTATTTCGTATTCATTTCAATATGTATTTTATTTGTATTTCTATTTATTCTAGTTTTTATTTAGAATATTGTATAATAATATGATGAAAAAGTAAGATAATATTTTTTAGAAAAGGAACATATCACTTAAAATTCTCATCATTTACAATTTTAAAAAAAAAATATTTTTCATTCTATTAGATCAACTTTCCTTTGTCATGTTTTCATTATAATTGTATACCAATATTTTTTATATTTTTTGTGTATATATACACGTATCTCAATATATATGAGTATGATTTATGAAAGGGTACAAGATTTTTTGGGGAAAATAGCATACTTGGTGGAAATAATAAATCTGTTGAGGAAGGATATAACATTCTAAAAAACTAAATACAAATTGACTATGAAAGAAACAAGAATACAAGATTCTGGAAAACAGATATCATACATAGTAAAATAATATAATCAGGATTCAATATTCTAAAAAATACAAAAAAACTGTTGAAAACAGGATACATATATGTTTAAGAAATGCAAATTAATAGCATACATAGTGAAAATGATATAATCAAACTACAATATTCTAAAAAATACAAATTGACTGTTAAAAAATGGGATACATCTATGCTTAAGAAATACAAATTCATATGAGATACGTATTTGAATGGCTACAAATAAAAAAGAAATAAAATATTCTTAATAAAAATACAAATGATGAGTAAAAGAAAAATAATTTACAAACAAAAATTAATATGAATATTATTTTGATATGAATACAATTTCGCAACCTTTTTCTTTGACACTCTCTTTCTTCTTCGTCTGCTATGTTTCTTTTTTCCAATTCTTTTCACCAAATTCAAATCTGATCTGTGTTTATTTGTGAATTAATAACCCTATAAGCAAAATTTGAAATTATTAAATATGAATATACAAAAAAAATCAAATAATATATTATGTATAAATGCTTATGTGGATTACTACAAATTACAATCTACTAAATCTTAAATATGAAAACAAAATCATAAAAAATACTGTTTCAAATACTAAAATTCCGAAATGCATAAATATTTGATGAGTATGTTAACAAACTCATATAAAATCGAAAAAATGACGAAAAATCTGTAATACATACTATCCAAATTCAACATAATTTTTTATTTCGAAAACAAAATGTCATGAAATCTCGCAAAATAAATGATGATTTCGAAAATACCTTTATGTATTGAGAGATTTCTTGAATTAATCGATAGATCTGAATAAATTGGTATGAACTTGAATAATTAGTTCTTCTTCAACAATGAGAGAGAGAATAATGGTGAAAAATGATAAAAGAGAAAAAAATTGAAAATCTTAAAGATGAAAATAAATTTAATGGTATTAAAGTCTAGAAGAAGTCTAAATGGATAGTGAATTTATTTAATGTTGGACTATTTTGAGAAAGAAAAGAAAAGACAAATAATAGTATTTGGATACAAATTATTTTTAAAATATTGACATTTTAAATTAATTTTTAAAAGTGTAGATATTTTTACTAATTAAGTTTGAAATTGTGACTAGTTTACTAATTTTTCCTAATTTTTTTCGATTTGTTTCACATTTGTCATTCAGCATTTATATTGAGGTATTATTAAATTTGAAATCATATTGAAAGTTTTAATGATAGTGCTCAAATAGTTCTTATTAAACAACCAACATGAGTTGTGGTGCACTGGTGGGAGTGTTTCAATCTTAATTAGATGTCTTGGTTTGAGCCCTAGGCAGTGGCGGAGCCAGAAATTTCTTAAAGGGTGTCCAGACGAAATAACAACTTGTTATGTTAAGGGTGTCCAAAATAGGTTATTTAATCATCTCGTATATCATTTTACTTGCATATATGTTAATTTTTTCCGACTAAGGGTGTCCAAATTGGACACCCTTGACAGTATGTGGCTACGCCACTGGCCCTAGGTGTGGAGAAAATTCTGTTGGGAGCGTCACCCCGAATAACCCTGTAGAACGCGATTTGAAATTAGTCAAAACTCTAATGTGATTTTCGAACATCGAATGAAAACAAATAAAATAATCTTATTAAACATGATTTCATACTCAGAATTTGAACTCGACTCGGATAAATGAAACAAGTACAAAGTAGTCACGAGGTGGTGGCACTCACGTGCCAATGCTTAAAGACAAGAAAGTAGGAAAGTAAGAACTGTCCTAACTCCTTAGAATCTACTCAAAAAAAGTTCCTTTTTTTTTCCATTAAAAATACATATAAAAGAGATCTCCAATTAACTTTTAAAAATATAATATTTTTATGTTTTGCTCAATAAATGCTCTGCAACTTTTAATATAAAAAATAAATAAATACACAACAACTTTGCATCTTGTCCCTTCTTTTTGGTGTGTGTTTGTTTTGTGAAGGGAAGATCACAAGCACTTTCTCTCAACTCCAATAACATATTTAAAAATTAAAAAAATTATGGTCTTCAAAAAAAGCATAGATTTTGCTTTTGTGTTTTTGTTTTTTTGTTTGTGGATAAGAAGAAATAGTTTTAACAAAAAAAACTAAAAAAACTTGGCCTACACTTTCAATTATAATTAAAAATAAATCAATCAAGATGACATGTTGCTTTAATTATTTTTTTTCTATTTTAGAATGATTAGTGATTGAAATTAGTGAATGTACAATAATTGTGATTAACTCTTATCCATTTTTATTGGAAAAAAAATGTATCCATTAAATTGATTAAGTTTCGTTTCTTTTTTTAGCTAGACTCAAAATAATGAAATTAATTAAAGCAAGTAATATCTTTTTGTAACAAAAAGTTATATCTAAATATTAAAATGCAAGAATAAGAAAACAAAATTAGGGAATTAAATTGAAAAGTAAAAAAAAACAATTGAACAAAGGGAATATATACTACTCATTTAATTGTATTGTTCTTTTATACATGAAATAATATTATATAAATCATTTCAAGTACAAGGTGCATCCTCTTTTTTTAATTTTGTTTTTTAGATAAATATGGAAAGTACATCTATATACAACGTATGGCTAAATAAAATCCACATCATACGAGGACAATTATTATTTTATTTTCAATTAAATATAATAAAATGCAAATAAAGTAATGTTAGTTACACGAGGTTAAAGAATCATGTCACATTCAAATGCAATTGTACAACCTTCATTATTTTGTTTTCTAATATAAGTTCAGATGCCAATGTTTATTTTAATCAATTTATTATTATATATATAGTTTTGCCGTAACGGGCGTACTATACAATTACTAAATCAAAAATTATAAATTCATTATAGTAAATAGTTTAACACTCGTTATAAATGTTTTTAAAGTTTATAACGATATTAAATCTACAGACAATTAATTAATATTACGCTGTATATTTATAGTATGATAAAATTAATGAATTTAGAAAACTTCCTCAATAAACCTTTCTTGTTTGCTATAATTATTATTCTTGCTAATGTTATCTCAATTATTTCTTTCGATTATTCAAATTATGGTTGAAATTACTTTGTGACATGTGAGATTCTGATTTTATTTTTTGTCAATATTACATTAGCATGAGATGTGTCTGTGTATAATCTATAATGTGTCTATATGTTTTAATAAAAAGTTATAATTAAGTAGGAGTATTCATATCTTTAAATTTTAATGTCATTTTTAGTTCTCTTAATATAAGCATTAGTTAAAAGTTGATTTTAGATTGAAGTTTCAATGGTTAAAACTTCACCAAGCCTTTAAATATAAGAAATTATTGAAATATTTGAGATGGTTGTGGTGTTTTAACGAGTTCATAGGTAGTAATTATATTTTTTCTATCGAATTTGGATGAAGATAAAAAGAAAATATTGAGTGATTTATTCCACAAAACAATTTAAAAAATAAAAAAAAAGTATTATTGATATATTTATGTTCGTTGCAAGCTCGAAATATAATTCATACAATACGTATCCTCTTTGATATATAATTTTAAACCCCCAAAATCTATGGGGCACAATTATTTATACGTAAAATTTTATGTTGGAAAAAGTTTCCAATATTTTCTTGAATTGTGAAACAATCTAAATATGTCAATTATATATATTCTCTCATTATTAGATTGGTCTAATTATATTTTTATTTATTAATGATAGAAGATTATTATCAACACGAGACATTTTAACAAGAAAAAATGATCAAATTTGTTTTTGAAATAGTTCATATAATTTAACCCCAAACTGTATGAATTGTGAAGATTATGCTTTTCTCGGTCATTATTCATTATCAACCTAAATTAATCACCATATAACAATTGATAGTGAATCTGCAACCTATCTCGCTCCGTATTAATTTTTTATAAAAAAATCACTTTAACTTATCCCGCATAACCTTAAACGTTCCTCGCACCACATATTCATAAATTTAATTTGTCCCGAATTCGTCCCACTTCATTGTCATCTCTATAGTGGCTTACTTTGAAGTTCAAGGGTAAAATAAGATTATTTAAGCATAATTCAAGACAAATTTGACCATTTTCCTTTGAAACAAGCTAATATAGGAATGCTTTTGTGGTTTGTGATTTATAGTATATTTAAACTAATATTATAACAATAAAATATACATTTGACCTCAATTATTAATGGATGGTAAATTATGTTTAGTCTTCTTGTTGCTTCATCCCAATTTAGAACGAGACGAGTTTAGTGAGTAAATAATTTTTGAAATGAGTGATCTAAGTTAAAAATCTCTTTGCATATTAATAGCGATAGTCGTATAAAATTTTACTATATATCTCATATTTTTTTCCTATTTATATATTTTAGTAATTTAGCAAGACCTAACATTACACGTGGCATCATATGAAAGGGTGACACATCAAGTTTCCATCACCTTTAGGTACACAAAATCTAAAGTGTAAAAAAACCAACTTCTACTTTGCTGGCATGTCCAACGGATTATTTTATCTTCATTACTTCTCCGTTTAAAAATGATGATTTTTTTTTCAAATTAATTTTGGAAAGAATGTCCTTTTTCTTTAGCATATTAATTTAACTTTTTACATTATATATTTAAGCAGATTTGATATACTTGACAAAATTTTACTTTGAAATTATAAGATTCAAATTTTTTCTTATTTCATAAATTTCGTGTAAAGTTAAATTAACGGAACGAGGACCCCACATTGGAGTGATTAAGTTAATGTGGCCCCACACTCATCACGAAAATTCTTGCAAAGTCAAAGAAACAAATGATTATACAGGCTGATTTGACTTGACACGTGGGGGCCTACGTGTTCCTCACGTGGTGGACTGATGCTAGACTGCACGATCGAATCTGTGTGGTGCAGGTGTAGCAGAAACCACCCGTGAACCCACTTTAACTGCTTCTTGGGTAACCGGGTCGGGTCAGATTATCGGGTCTACGTTTTTTCTATTGGATAATAAGGATAAGGCTAATCTAATTGGGTGTTCTGTCAATCAAACTTTGTGGATATGAAAAAAATGTCACCAAGTATTCTATTCATGTCAAGTAAATAAATAATTTTTAATTATTGTTAATTAATATTTTTTTTTAAATAAGAAAATTATGTGCATTTAAAAGTTTGTAACACATATATTTATGTATTTGTAATGAAGTAAGTTATACAATAACAAAATGTATAACTTACACCTCAATATAGTGTGATTATTTTATTTTTGAGTCATAGTTTGTTCATTTGGTATAATTACATAAGAATTTTAAAACAAATTAAAAGTTTTTAAAATTTATGATGTTTTCACGTTTATAACAAAAATATGCCATTTAAGAAATCTTAATGGCATATGTTTAAACAATATCTTAACTTTATATGAATTGAATTTTAATACGATTCACTACTAAAAAAAAATACCATTTTTTTTCGAAATTTCTTCTATGCCTATTTTTTATAGATAACTTGATTGAATCAACGAGAAAAAGATAACAATATTTTTGTGAAAACATAAGAAGTTTTCCTGTATTTTTAGTGAAAATTAGTTTTCATGTTACTGAAAAATAAGTGAAAAACTATGTTTATAATACAATTTTTTTTTCATTAATTCATGTTGAAAAGTAGTTGATCCATTCCATATACTAAGTTCAAATGGACTCTTAGGTGGACCATGCTTAAAAGGTCATTAAAAAGTAAAATAGAGATGATCAATATCAAAGTATAAATTTATATTTTCGATAATATTGATATTTGAATATCCGATAAGATATATACTTAATAAAAAAGAATAATAGAACTATAGAAACTATTACCTAACTATTTTTTTTTCTTTTTCGACACTAGCTAATCCTGTTATCCAAATGAGATAGTCTGGTTGCCTATTAACACGAAATATAATTTTTTTTTTAATTTTTTTTTTATAATTTCTAAGTTCTAACACGTTGATTACAAGAAAGTCTGATAAGATACTCCATCTGTTCTAATATACTTGTTAGTTATTGTTTTTTCGAATTAAAGTCATTCACATTATTATACGATATTTTTTATAAATTATTAAAAATTTGTACAAATATAATATATCTTAAAGTTGTTATTAAATATTAATATTAATGGCTCACAAAATAAATTGCCACGAATAAAAAGAAAAAAAGAAAAAATAATATATTAAGTTAGGATCACAACAAAGAGCATATCGTTCATTGACTTTTAACCAAAACACTATTTAATTTTAATTATGTCCCCTACTTTTACTTTTATCGTCAAAAACAAAATTATTAATTTTTCCTTGTTATTTTCTTCAATATTTTCGCCGCAATGCATTTGATTTTATTACTAATGAGATTTACTAAATAACTTGATTTATCTAGAGTACATTGAATTTAGATGATCTATTTCTAATAACAAAAAATAAGAGATATATAGTATATTAATATTTGATTTTTATATTGAATATTAATTATATTTAAATTTGCTCATTGAATGACCTAGTTTTGCGAGTAACGCTGTTAATAAAATTATTTTCTATTCTCAAAAATTTAAATTAAAAATTTATTATTAAAGTGGAAGGATCCAACTTCTTACTACAATTCATTAATTATTATCATTTGTTCTGATTGAGTTTAATACGCTACGTAAATACATACATTATTTACTAATCTACATTTCATAATAGACTATGCAAAGAAGTTGTACCAGTCGCACTCCCTTCGTTCATGCTTGACTTCTCATATCTGTCAAGAAATTATAAATAAAATGACAGATTTTTATATCATTCCTAATTATCATTAGTCATTATTGAAAAATGAATTGGAAAACATTTAGAATTATAGTAATAAAAGTAGAATAGATATAAAAAGAAAACTTATCTCTTAAATTTTCAAAACTACACAATTAAAAATAGATATTTGCATTTAATATAGGTAAAAAAAAAAAAAAAAAGATATTAACCAATTGTTTTTATCAATTATTTTCTTCTATTTTTGTACTACCAAGGGATGTCAAGTACATTTGGATATTCATATCCTAAACTAATTAATTAGTTCCTATTGCCTAATCAATTTCTTATGGTCTATTTATTATTAAGTTGTTATCTTGAAATATATTCCCATTCCCTAATTAATTTCTCGTGGTCCATTTAAAGTACTATATATAGGTTGGGTACATTTTATCAATATTGGTCTTTTCCCCAAAGTTGTTGAAAAGATCAAACATTTCTATTTTTAGTGTAGATCCAATTTTATTTTTTATTTTTTGACATTATGTAAACAATTCAGCAAATAATTGAACAAAAAAAATCTTTTTTTATTAGATAAGCACATCGTGAATCATGAACTTAATTAAACCAATAATGTGTTGAATTTTCGTATTTTTACTATTGCGTTTTTACCATTTTATTACTCTCTTTAATTCAATATATATGTCGTGATTTTATTTTCTTTTAGAAAAAAAGAATATTTTCTAGAATTATTACTAGTAAGTCTTTTAATACATTTCATATGATACGTTCAAGTTTATAAGATTTCATGGTATTTTGATACATGATGCATCATCTTTATTTTTTAGATCATAATGTTTTAAAATTGCGCTTACATTTTAAAATTTAGTATTTAGACAATCTAAGACATATGAAATAAAAAGAAGAGATCATAATTCCTATCTTAGACTGTTGTTGTATTTTATTGAAAAAAGTGAGGTTTTAGACTATTTTATTGAATACTTAATCGTTAGAATTTGTTTTATTACAAACTCGCGGGATAAATTGCTTAAATTTTAGATGACTTGCTCAAAAATTTGATAAAATTCATAATAAACTTTTGATGATTCACCACGAAATATAACAAACAATCTTCTGATTATCTTGTAGAAATTAAACTCCAAGTTTTTAAATTTTGATCTAGTATAGCAATTTCTACCCAACTTATTGAAATGAGGCCAAAAATTAAATAGCAATAAAAAAATGATTTTATTTGAACTAATCACTTGATCTCATATGTTCTATGTATAGATCTTATGCATTAATTTCTTAAAATATAACATATAATAATAATAATATTTATAATGAATTACACATTGACACAATTAACTATTGTCACCATATCAGCTAGAAAACATCCACAAAATCGCTAAGCATGTTTAAGTTCATATAATTTAAAAACAACCACTTTATTAAAATTTTAATTTTTACAAATGAAATTCTAGAATATTACTCATATCACATTATGAAATTTTGTTTAAAATTATATTACTGTAATTATTTTTTAATTTAAAAAAATAACCTACCCACCCAAATTACTGCTTTCAGCTCGACTGATATGAATTGTCAAACCTACATTGGTCAATCTGACACACTTCAATTAAACTTAAATTTCAAATCTCATTTAAAACAATAATAATGATAAAAATATTAAAATTTTAAGTCCCATTTGCTGACCCACCCCTCCTCAACCCCCCCCCCCCAAACTCAAAGAAAAGACCTTTTAACAAAAAAAACAATAATTACGCATTATATCTATTGAAAGAAAATATTTACGCTATATATAATAATAAATCTAAAATTTTGATCAAGGGATTTAAAAAGATAAAAAAAAAATCATACATGAGATTTGAACTTAAAATCTTAAAATTTAATATTAAAATTATTAAATAATTGAGTCGATTTTTACTCTTATAATAAAAAATACATAATATATATAATTATCTTACATATCGTGTAATTTTTTTGTTTGAGCGAATTTGACCTGATGTTCAAGATTCGTCCCGGATCAGATAGATCATAATTTGAGTTTTATTATTAATTTAGCTAAGTTATAATAAACACATTTTATATACTATTAGTATAACAAGGTTGATACCTTATATATAATGTTTTAATCCAATATAATATTATAAATTAGGCTATTAATACATTTTATATTAAACTATATATTTTACAAAATTAGAAACTTGACATAAATTATTAAGTACGTTTTTTGAATTATAACTAGATACATTTAAGATCTGTTGCATGATGAAATAAATAATCTTAAACTCTTATAAAAATATGAGTCTCTTAATTAAAAGTCGAGAGAAGCGTTAGAAACTCCTTTCTTTTCTTTTTGTTTTTCCTCTTATGCTTCCAAAAGGAAAAAAAAGCAGAGTCTCAAACACCACACCACACACTTGCTCTCTCTCTGTCTGCCAAAATCCCTCAAAACTCTTCAGTTTTCCATAGCTGTTCACAGTTACACAGAGTTATTTCAAGAACACCCTGTTTTTTTTTTTTTTTTTTTGTTTTTTATTTTAATGTGTACTGACTGAATACTAACAAAATATATGTAAAAATGATATCATCTTTTACATTTATGTAGCCAAACATACAGTCCAAACTCTTGGAAAACTCACCTCCTTCTTTTACTCACTTATTTTTCCTTTTTTTCCCCTTCAAAGAACCAAACAAAATTCACCATTTTTTCAACCTACCCCATAAAAATCAACTAAATTCAAGAACCCCCTCATTTACCCCTTTTTCTCTGTTCATTTTGCTCACATGCATTCATGAGTTGGGTCTGTAGAGACCATTCAGCTCGTAATGGGTTGTTGTATATCTCAGTTGGCAGCAAAGTTTGCTTTTTTTCCTCCATCACCAGCTACCTATCAAGTAAAGAAAAGGGATGATGGAAGACTTGTAGCTGTTTCCACTACATCTTCTATGCCTATTTCTGGTGCTGCTGATGATTCTTCTCTTGATGTGCTTTTGGTTGACACCAAAAGGGGCAACAAGATTGTAGCTTTTTACTTGAAAAATCCATATGCTAAACTTACTGTGCTTTACTCACATGGCAATGCTGCTGATCTGGGACAGCTATATGACTTGTTTGTTCAGCTTAAAGCTAATCTCAGAGTCAACCTTATGGGGTCTGCTTTTCATTCCTTCCTCTTTTTATTTTTTGTGTTGTCACTCTTTTGCTATTTTTAAAAAATTTGATGTTAGTTTTTTTTTGTTTTTTTAGAATCTTATGTAGGACATGTGTGTAAGAAGAATCTTGTTTGGAGATACTTGTTTCTCTGTTTAATGTGATTTCTATGGTGATTTGTAAAATTCTGAGCTTGAAATGGTAAATCTTGGTAAAAAAAATTCAATTTTTTTTATTTTCTTTGTGTTTGGGGTTTGGGGGTGAGATATGGGTCTTTATCTCCTCTCCCCTTTTTGCCATGTACCTAGGTTGCTATTTCTCTCTCATGGGTTGGTAAAGGTCACTTTTTAGCCCATTTTCTGTAGCTGGAAAAAAAAGATTTAAGCTTTTTTCATATTTTCTGTAGAGATTTACTTAATTTTTATTGTTATTTCACCTCCATATTGCCAGTTACTACCATGTTGATCTCATGGTTTTCAGTGAAAAAAATTCATGGTTTTATGAACCTTTGAAATTGTATTGTTTCTTGGAGGTTCTCTGATTTATTTTCTCCTCATCAGTGCCTTTTGATCTGTAAACTTTTGTTGTGTTTTGACAGTGAGTTTTCATCTTTCTTTCTTTTTACTGAGAATTGGAAAAAGTAAAAGCAATGCCTTGTGAATTTTCATTGTTGTCACAAATCACTAGTCTTTTTCTAACAGTTACAATTTTTTTTTATTTTCTTTGTCCTTATATGCAGTGTGATAGATTTTCACTCTATTCACCTACAGAATGAAATGTAAAAGTGAAATGGGGTTTCACTTGTGGGGTTGGATAGAGACATGGGTCCCTACTTTGTAGAGGGAATAATAAAACATTGCCCTTAATTCTGAGACTTGCCTTTGATCTTGCTCTATCATGTGTTTTCTTCCAATATACATCCAGTGTCCATAGGACAAGTCCTCTTCAGTGAACTTGACAGACGTGTCGAGCTGCTGCATATTAGGGATGCAAATTGCAATGAGAGTCAGTTGTTTTGTTTTTGTGAGTTTGACTTAATTGTGACTGGTAATCTGATGAAGCCTAAATTTGTATTTGTTGGAGTTCCGCATTGGTTGGGGAATTGGCTAGTTGTGTCCTTATATGGACTTGGGCGATACTTCCCTAATGAGCTAGCGTGTGGGGTTGAGTTAGGCTCAAGTTCCATTTCTTGACATGATATCAGACACGTGTGTTCCCGACTAACCAAAGAGGAGTCATTTTTACATCCTTGAGTTGATGCCATTTTCTTGAACATTTTCGCTTAGGAAATTGCCAGTTTGTTCAATACCCAACTCATGTTTTACGGCACATTCTTATGTTGCAACGCTATATATAGTCTATTATACTTTGACCAGTTTTGGAATAAGTTGTGCTGTCCGCTACTTTAAAAAAGTTATCCTTCTGAATTTTGATTCTTTCCTAATCCATCTCAATTACTATGCAGATATGACTATTCTGGCTATGGAGCATCAACAGGAAAGGTATGTCCTTTAATTGTTACGCAGGAATTTAAAGACGTGGGAGCGAGTTTTGAATTTTTCTCACAAGTTACATCTCCTTATTTTTTATTCTTTTTCCATACTCTAGCCAAGCGAATTTGATACATACGCGGACATAGAAGCAGTGTATGACTGCCTTCAAACAGAGTATGGAATCAGCCAGGAAGATTTGATTCTCTATGGACAATCTGTTGGAAGTGGCCCAACATTACATTTGGCAGCTAAATTACCGCGTTTGAGAGGTGTGGTTCTGCACAGTGGCATTCTTTCTGGCCTTCGTGTTCTTTGCCATGCAAACTTCACTTTTTGCTTTGACATTTATAAGGTAACTAACAGTCTTCAAGAAAATGACGATTAAACTTTTTGTTGTCTTTTACCTTTTTGGTCAAGTATTATTCAGTTAATTGAGTTGTCGTATTTGAATGATAAATGAATCCTGGAGCATTATTGAGGAACGTAACAGAGATAGTTCTGGCAATGTTCGCTATCTTTAGTTTCAGCGTGAAAGAATAAATTACGGTCGTTTCCTTTGCCTCAAGATACCCAAATTACTTTCACCGACTCTTGTGCTTCAGTGCTGGTACTGCATGGGTACAAGTTATGTTGCTTGGACTTTCCCAAAATGATGTCGCATCTGCGTTAGATCCTCCAAAAATACACTACTTTTGGAGAATCCGACACTCATCCAACAACACTTTTAAAGGGTCCGAACAATGTACAAGTACCTCATCTTATTTGATAAAGCACCCAAATAATTTAAAGATGTAGACCTATGAAGAGGGGAAAATTATTTGCTTTCCCGGGAATGTTAGGGAATAGTTGCAGACTTGCAGTCAACAGTTTTGGGCTGATTTTGCTGCACTTTGACTGAATCTTGTAATGATATTGAAATTTATACCACTTAATTTGCGAATGGCCTGAGTGGTCCATTAGGGGATCAATTTGAATACCTTATATAGATTGATTTATGTAATTTCTTGTGACCATCTTAAGCATCTAATAGCTATTTTCATGTGCAGAATTTAAACAAGATTCAGAAGGTGAAAAGCCCTGTGCTTGTTATACATGTAAGTTATTCTTCGCAACTACATTTAGATTCAAATTTTTTATGTAGTGTTTACTTGATAAGGAAATTGAACTTTCATTGGAAAATGATTGAAGTTCGAACAAGATTAAATTATCTAATATAGAGTAGACAACTTAATAAATGAACTTGTATTTTTTTTTCGAACTTAAAACCCTATCTGCCATGTAGACATCCTGACATAGGAATCACTTCCTTTTCCTTTTAAGCATGATATCCATATGTGACGTCTTGTGGAACTGTCCCTTTTGGCATGAAATCTTTTGGATCCCTTGTTGCCTCTATATGGTAAGAGTCTATTTGTTGTATAATCAGGGGCAGAGCTAGAGCTTCACCTACGGGTTCGGCGTCACCCAGTAACTTTGACTCAAACCTTGTATTTGTGTTCAAAATCCACTAAGTATGTATGTATTTATAAATTTTCAATAACCCTGTAAATTGCGTTTTCTATCATAACCCGTAAACTCAAAATCCTAGCTCCACGTATAATGTATAACAGTGTCTAAAATGAATTAAGAAGGTTTGAGTTTGGAAAGGAGATTTGTTTTGTTATGGAAATTTATGTTCTTCATTTAAATATTGAACTGCTAAAGACCTTGCTATTCTATTGGTTGGTGAGGATGGGAGAGTGAGAGGACCTTAGAATGATATTAAACAACATTGTTAAAGTACATACTTTTATGTCATAAGTTGTGGAGTCAGTATGGCATGTCACTAGCCAAACCTTGTTTGGCAATCAGATATTTACTTCACTCAACTAAGAAATAAAATGCATATTACATATATCTTGAATGCATATTATTTTATGGTAATAGTGAAAGATTAACTGTTTGAGTTTGACAACTAAATTCAATGTTTTATAAACAAACTGATGTGCATCCTTTTGCATGAGGCGCTGTAAGTATTTTTGTCCGAGTTTACTCATTTCTGGTCTCTTCATGATTCTATGAAAAAACAACTAGAATTTCATGCTGAACCCTGGAGCTTAAGAGAACCTAGTTCCTCTTCTCATGGCTCTTTGCTTATTTATAATTCTCGTCTAACTTTTGATAATGACTTGGGTTGTGTCCGGTTTTTCAATCTTCCCATGTTCCGTTATTCAATTTGTTTGGAGAACATTTTCTCTTGGGGGAAAACGCACTCTTAAAATGAGGGAAATGACTTAGTGGAAGTAAAGAAAAACAATTTCCACAAGTGGCATTCCACATTGATTATGTCCTCTCCATCCTCGCACACCTCATCTTCATCCCACCCCTTTAGTCCCCATCCCCACCCACCCCACACCCTTACCTCCCATCTTACATAGTATTTGTCTAAATTATATACAAATGCTTTAGAGATAATATTTTTAACTTACGGATCAAACATTTTCTTCATACCGGACACACCCTTAAGATCAGTAGAGCAATAACCTATTAAAAAAATAATCAGTGGAGCAATAAGCACCCAAAGGTATAGTCTAGTGGTTAGTAAGCACCAAACAGATGGCCTGGTGGTCATTAAAGTTAGTGAAATAATTGGAGAGCCAGGTTCAAATCCAACAAAGACAACAGTAATAGGTAGAGGTACTCGATATTTGTGTTGATGGGAGGTAGTATATACCCAGTGGAATAGAAAGTTAAATGTTCTAAAAAAAGTACCCGGTGGAATAGTCGAGGTGCACCCAGGGTAGTGCAGAAGTAACCTTTGTAATTATTGACAAATAAAGGATCAACAGAGCAATATGGCATGTTTTATCTAATTGACCATTTGAAAAGAGGCAAATATGAGAAGCACTATTTCGAGGTGCATGCAAGCCGCCCTTGACATCACATCTATAAAAAAGAAAGGAGTTACAAAGCACTCTTGGGTTCAAAATATCATGATGAGTTGGCATCAACTGGTTATTGCATTACGTTGAATCCAGTCTAATGCATCATCTCCTTCAGCATTTGAGTAGCTTCTTTTAAAAATTAGCCCATCTACCTCTGTTTTCCGACCCCAACAGTGATTTGATTTGTTTTGTCTTGTGTGAATCCTGTCTTCTTGTACATACTACCACAATAAAACAGGAATTAGAAAATGAAAGAAGATAAGATAAATACTTAGTCCGTGTTATACCCTATATAAATCCTCGATGAGGTGGTTATACAACAAGTAGTTTCAAAGATATCAAAGTTGGAAGCTGCGGTTTTGCATTAGCAACAATCTACCTGTCTGTCTTTAAGGAAATTTGATATCAATAGAGTACCTAATAAGAAATACCAGTTTCCTGTTTGGGTTGTTCAAGGCCTGTAGTTGATAAAAATGAGCAATTCCAGATTGCTTCAAGCCAAGTTGGTCACCCGAATATTTATTCATATAGTGTAGGTCCTTACATATTTTATTCAACTAAGATATACACAATGCATTAATGTAGATGGCACATACCAAAAAGATCTCTAAAGTCTCAAGTGAAGATAACACCAACGTTGTTTGTTTATAGTAAGAACATTTAATCCAACATTGTCTGCTTATTAATAACATGTCAGAATAGTTTACAGCTTACATTGGCTTGTCAATTTAATGTCCAAGTCCGATTAAGTGAATGGGGGAGGTTGGAGGTTGTAAGTAACTGGTGACTAAACTTAATCGACTTTGATTGCTCCTTAATGCAACAAATGGCTGATATGGTAGGGCATGCTTTGTAAATGATGTATAGCTAATGAAAGACAAATCCTTCATACTGCTTATGAACGATAAATCAGTTGTCACGTCAAAAGCCGCTAAACTTCAGCCTGATTTGTGACTTGCCAAGGACCCCAGTGCTTCCCAATGTTGAAAACCAACGTTGTAGCATGTAAAAAGGCGAACAACAGTGGGAAGGTGTTTGTCAATTTTAATTAGATTTTGGAGTATGGTTTCCATGATAAAAAAGTCTGCATAGATGATATCTAGTTTCTTATGGTGACTAAAAAGAAAAAACAAAAAAAGTGCCTGACTATACTGGAGCATATTATGCCTCGCCACAATCTCCTTTTAGTTGTGACCTAAGGAATAAATTTCCACACATGTTCTATGTTCAGCTAGAATATGAAGTAGACGAGAGGAAAAACTTGGTGGTCATATCATAATATACTTTAATGGTCGTGTAGAATATGAAGGAGAGGAGAGGAAACACTAGGTGGATAAACTATATTTTTTCTCTTTACTATTGGTGCATCATCTTAATGACTTGCTACTAATATATTTTGCAGGGCACAGAGGATGATGTGGTCAGTTGGGTACACGGTAATGGACTTTGGAAAATGTCGAGGGATCCATATGAGCCGTTATGGATCAAAGGAGGCGGCCACTGCAACTTGGAACTTTACCCGGATTACATCCGCCACCTTTGCAGGTTTATCCAAGAAATGGAGTGCATGACCACTGAAATCAGGCTGAAAAAGATCAAACAAACGTTACGTTTGCCAAAGAGATCAGACACCACCATTTCTACCAACTGCTGTTGTCAAGTCAAATGCAGACTACCTAATTGTCTAAATTGCTCGAAAGTGAGCTGCACAAAATGTTGCTATTGGCCCAAATGCCCTAAATGGAAACCCAAATGCTTGGTATGTTGGAAACCTAGTTGCCTCGGATGTTCATGCACGTTACCAAAATGTTCATGCGCGTGCCCAGAATGTTCATGTGCATGCCCAAAGTGTTCATTTACGTGCCCTAAATGTTCGTGTGCATGTCCAAAATGCTGTTGTTGGAGCGTTAAATGTTCGTGTTGGTGAATGTTAGCAGGTGGGTGGTGGTGGGTATACTTATTGGTTCAGTTGGAAGGCAATTGTATAGTTTGCACAAGTTGTTGATGGATCTCCAAAGATGTGCAGTAGTTTGACATGATGTAGTTAATTTAGAAGAAATCTAAACCTATAGAATTTTATTCTTTTTATCATTTCCTCAACACTGCTAAGTTATTGTATCTTCTATGTTAGTTCTACTCAAGGTAATTCAATTTAGATCCCCGGTTCCTCTTTGATTTCTGAATTCATATCTCATCGAGTCGTATTACGGGTGCTTGCCATCTTGTCAAAAGTTATAGCTAATATCAACGACACAACTTATTTGTTATTAATGATTGCATAAATCATAATCATATCAAATACAATAAAGTGATGTCAAAATATCCATTGAGTTTGGTTATATCATTAGAAGATTTATATAATACTGATGTTCATTTTTCTTAGTAATTTTAATTGATATAATCAATGGACATTGATTATACACTTGTTATATACTGAATATACGCTATCAAACAACTAGTTAAGTGATAAATTCTGATGTAGAAGATACATATTATTGCACATATTGATTTGATGCATGCATCAAAACAAAACAAAAAAGAAAACATAGTGCTTGATTATTCATATTACTACTTTAACAAGTTAGATTTATCTATTATTAGTGATGGAGTTAGAAATTGAGATTAAATATCTTAGTCAAGGAACACAAAATCTATGTTAACATTAAATAATTTAGGAGGTGTTTGTATCATTCTTAATTAATTTTACTAAATGCAATTTGTTCCCTAACAAGCCGCGAATTCAAATTAGTCGAATTACCTGCATCATTAACCACAAGCCTCAAGTTCGGCGTGTTTTTGTCCAATTGTCTCACCCAACACAAATTCAGATTAGTCGACCAATAACCTTAAGATTACAATAATCAATATATTGCATTGGATATAATATGCATCCATATAAACTCTATCAACATTGATTACAAACTGCCAGATTGTTTTTTACTATCTCTGTGCACTTTTAATTGTCATAAATTCATAATTTCTCTTTTTAGAGTCAAACGATAATAACTTTAACTAACATTTCATGATGGAGTTTTCATCGTATTGATATGCAAAGTACTTTTCATATAGTTTTTGAATATCTAAATTTTTTGTTTAAACTATCTAAATAATGTAATTTAACTTTAACTTTAAAAATTAGTCAAATTTACTTTCAAAAAAAGCAATATCACAATTAAAAGTGGACAGAGGGAGTATACAATAAAATATTTTTTCAAAATAAATAAAGTATAGAAGTTTAATACACCTAGACTTATGAACTTAGAAAACAGGAAAATTGCAAATATTTCAATAAATTTCATTACTAAGAATTATCTATGCTCGATAGAATCAAAATTTCATTGGGCTTCATGTTTTGGGCCATTATCTTGATATGGCCCAAGTATTTTCTCACCAAAGCCCAGTACCAGCTTCCTATAAATTCATCTTTATTTCCCCAAACCCTAACCCTAGCATACTAACCTTCGTACCGGCGTCTCAGAAAACAACAATGGGTAAGCTCCGGCGACTCTTGTATACAGTCTTCGTTGTCAATTTATTTAGAATTAGGTCAAATTAAGATGAAACGAGATCAATTGATGAGCTCCATCAACTAGTTTGTAAGTAGAGGTGTTGTTGAATGAGTATTGATTTGTAGTTTTTTTGATTTGTTAATTGTAGGTAAGGTTCACGGATCACTTGCTCGTGCTGGTAAGGTTAGAGGGCAAACACCCAAGGTTGCGAAGCAGGATAAGAAAAAGAAGCCTAGAGGACGTGCACACAAGCGTATGCAATACAATCGCAGATTCGTCACTGCTGGTACGCTTTTTCTTTCTTTTACTAAATTTTACCTTGTAATGTTAGTAGAAAGTATGCGCATTGTTAAAGTCTGAATCTTTTTAGTCTCCAAGTAATAGCAGCTTCATCGATGCACAATATCCACTAGCTTAGAATTGTTGTTTTTATGGTATTATCCCCTTGCACTTGTAAATTAATATACATTTAGCAAAAGGTCCAGAATTATGGTTAACATAGAACTTAACTGTTTGCTCGCTGTGTAGGCATATGTATACAATGATACATAGAGTATATGTGTGTGTATGCTTCTCTGTTGAAATCTATATGCATGAGAGTGCAATATTGTGCTTTTCTGAATAAACTGTTTTTAATTTGCTTTTGAATTCCCTTGTGAAACTTTACTATGTCTAGTATTTACCTAATAATTCATTAGTTTTTCTTCAGAATCTAAAATCCTTGCTATTAAGCATTATAGTGGAGATTAGGAATTGTCAGAACTTGTATCGTATCTCTGTGGTTTAGCTTACTTGGTTTGTATGCCCTTTTTTCAGAAGTAAATGATCTATCTTAACTTGATTTCTTGTTCTTAGGCAATTGCTAACAAGTGTAGACATGCACAATGATGCTTAGAGACTAAATGTGTGCATGGACAAATTGCTTATGGATAATGAACACCGAGTGTTGCATGTACTTGAGATATTATTTATACTTGTATATGATGGTGTATGAGATATACTATATCTGCAATCTCCCCAATATGCGTTAGTTATCCTGCATCCTTTGCAACTAGTAGTATTCTAGTCTAGCTTCCTGATTGTCAATTCTAAGCAGTTAATTTGAGTAGTCCTATTTCTCTGCGTATCATCATATGATCTTAATTTATGTTTGTTTGGACTCTTCAAAAATTTCCATGGGTGTGTGTTAGATTCTTTAAAAGTACTGTGTTTTTGGTGAATCCGATACATGTGCGGCATTGAAAGTGGAATTTGTGCAACTTAGATCTGTACAGTATATCTGTCGTAATTCTGTAAATAAACAGAGGACTAATTGCTAGTTTTTTTCTCGTTATCCCAAAAAAAACATCCAAACTATGTTTCTTATGGAATGCTGCTAATATTTTCTTGCAGTTGTTGGCTTTGGTAAGAAGAGGGGACCAAACTCTTCTGAGAAATAGATGAGGACATGAGTTACTTGAGCCAGAGAAATTGTTTTCACCTTTTTGCTTTGCTTTGTAAATTTTGATTCTCAGACATCATAATGGGAGAAGACTAGTTTACTACTGGTATTTGTAGGATGGATGAGTACTTTTGTTTTGCCAGAATTAATTGAATTTTATCGTGTCCTTTTTTTATACTTTATATCATTTTAATTCATTGTTTTGACTTTCTTGGTTAGTTGCTTTTGCTATTAAATTTAGGGAAAAAGGACAAAGATACCCTCTGTCTTATTTTAGGGACATTAGTGTCCCTGCCGTCCAAAAACTAGAACATATATATCCTTTATACTAACGAACATACACGTGTCATAATCTTATCCATCGACCCGATATCGTATCGATTGATAAGATTATACCACATGTTCCTATTTAATCTTACGTTAGAGTGAAGGGCATATAGTTCTAGTTTTTGATGGCAAGGGCACCAATGTCTCTAAAGTATGGCGAAAGGTATCTCTGCATACCATTTACGATAGTTTGGGGGTATATTTTTCCCTTTACCCTTAAATTTATAAACATGATGAAGCTGTTTTCTGAAAACAGATGTTCATACTGGTGGTTTAATTTAAGTAGGAATTTGCATAACATTAGGTACTTGTTGCAGACCACAATTATTATTGGAAACACAAAGATTTGGTGCATATACTAGATGAAAAATTAGATGGCGCAGGTAGATTATGCAGTACAATTGAATCACCAAAAGCATCATTAGTTTGAACAAAAGTTAACAATTTAATACAGAAATTGGTCAGAAGTTGCTTTAGTTTTGCAAGTGGGCAGGCTGGGTTAAATTTAGACGGTTTGTAATGGGATGAGACAGTAATTGAATGAAAATTTAATCCAATTCAAATTTGCTTGGTTGAAAACAGTTGGTTAGGTAATGAGTTATATTATTTATGGCTCAAGACCCAAATCCAATCCAATATTTTCTAAAATTTAATTGTTCTGTTTTTCATTTAAAATATTTTAGTACCTTACAATTTTTTTTCTTCTTTATTTGGATATATACAATATATCAAATTGAAGAACAAGTATTTTAAAAATATTGTTACAACATATTTTATGAAGTTAATTCAAGTTACATATTGATTAATTTTGAATAGATTGAAATGGGAAACGGATTAAGCTAATGAATGAATGAATGAGCGGGTTATTGATCATCCTAAACTTCTACGAAATGGGCAAATTGAATGGGTTAGATTATATTTTGCCACCTCTAATCCATTTGATTTCATATCCTAAAATTTATTATGTATCTCCCTTGAGTTTTCGTTGGACCATAACTGTAGTTCGAATTTAGAGTCAACTGAATATACATTATTTGAATAATGTTAAACAAAAAATAAATATACTAGTATAATTGTACAATCGTACTCCCTCCTCAGTGCTACTTTTTCTTTACATGTTCTTAAGAATCAAAAATAAAAATAATAGTTTTACTAATTTACCTTAACAAATTCATTTACACTTTCAAAAAATAAAATTTAATTAATTATATCTTAAAACCTCAATGGAATTAGCGGCCCAATTCCACCAGAGCCTAATAATACTTATTATAGCTGCAGTTCTAACATGATTGACTAAATTAATCCCTTAAATTGGATTAATTCTCATAATAATAAAATAAATAAATATGTAATAATGCTTTTTTCAGTTATATTTGTCATAATTTAATAGTTGTGGCTGCAACAAAAATATATTATTTCTCTTCTTTTTTACAAGGAAAATTAATTATCTACTTCATTGAACTAACTGCATATACTTTCACCTTATTTTATTAAGGGAAAAAGATAAATATATTTTTGAACTGTTGTAAATAATATGCACTATACAGATATATTCCGTTATATTTTTGAGACATTGGTGCTTTTGTCGTTCAAAAACTAGAGCATATATGTCATTCACTCTAACAAAAGATTAAATAAGGAGACATGGCACAATTATTCATTGATCCAATATTTAATAAATGTCGAGTCTGTGGATAAGATTATGACACGTGTATGTTCATTAGTATAAAGGGTATGTATGTTCTACATTTTCAACGGCATGCCGGGGCGGGACCACAGAGGGTCAAGTCCGTTCATATGAATCCACTTCGTTGAAAAATAACACCGTATATATGTATATCTGATCAGTTTATAAAATTTTATATGTATATATTAACTTTTGACCCCACTAATACAAGTGTGACCTTTGATCCAGTGGTGAAGAGGGCTTAATTTTTCCAGCTTTGCTTGAGTTTGAATCTCTACTCTCATATTTTAGTTTTATTTTTTATATCTTGAACCCACTTCTTGAAATTTCTAGGTCCGCCACTGACGACATGAACATCAAATATCCCAAAAATATGACGAAAGATATGTGTATATTATTTACGATTACCCGGAAATATATTTATCAGTTTCCCCTTTTATTAATTAACCATGAGTATAGGTCCATGTTAGTGTAAATATCGAGTACGTTTAAAGATTTTGTGCACTAACATAAGTAGTAATTAGTACAAGACAAGAGAATAATGTTTGATTCTATGGATTACTAAACAACTGTAGCCCATTAGATTTAGATCCAAATGGCCTAAAGTGTGTGCTAAACTTTTTATTATTATTTTGTAATACTGTTGGTGTTGGCACATGAATATACATAATCTAGGAATTATTAATATAATAATTACTAAACCTAGTTTCATGTATTGTGGATACCATCATTATTCTTCCAACTTTTTAATACTAGTTTCAACTTTTTATAAAGATGAAAAAAAAAAAAAAGTATCATGTGATTTTCAAATTCTCATTGGTCAAATAGAGTTTGGCCTGCCACTAGGTAATAATAATAATATTCTAATTTCATTCGTCCACTATTACCAAACTAAAGGGGACGTTGTTTGGTTAAATGACCAATGCAGAAATTAGTAATACACATAAATTTGTAATACATAATTTTATACTTAGTTCTTAATTTATTCTTATAATTGATTATAATTATTTCTCTATTACATTTTTTAAGACATATATATTTATTATATTCAGAAGGTGACTAAATTGCACTAGACAAGTCCTATGTGACAACTCAATTCATAAGACATTGACCAGGGGGATTGATCCCGAATTACCCGTGCGGGTCACTCTCCTCCAAAGTCCAAGCAATCGAGCCATCCCGAAAGATAGTAGATATTTTTTTATAGTATAAAAATGAATATATATATATATATTGACAAATAGGAAAAAAAAATTGAATCAAATTGAGACATATGAATGAAGTATCACGATCTTAGTTTTAATTTGTTTCTTGTTTGTTGTCTTGAGTAAAGATTATAAAACACTTGTCAATTTCAATTATCACTATCGATCCACTTAAAACATAACATTGTCTTTTTATTCACATGGAAATATCCCTTCTTATTACTTTTGATTATTCCATCATATTCATTAATGGTCCACATAACGAAATGACACATGAATAAATAAGTGAAAAAGATGAAGAATGAAGAAAAAATGGCGAATCGACTAACGACATGTGGCGAGTAACGAATGGTCGATGCAACTAATATTCCTCCAATTTTGCCATCAAATCTGCCGTTGATTGAAATTTTAGCAACTTAGAAAGTCCAAAACTTTGTAGTAACTTTTTCTTTTCTACTAATCATGGTTTTTAATCCCACCACGGATGGAGTAAATTTTATGGGACGACAGAAATTTCACGTAAAATATTATGTTTTTTGTCTTAATTAACATGACACATTTTATTTTCTGAGAGTTAAACAGTTTAAGTTCGATCGTGAATTTATTCGTGAAATTTTCAATTTTTTATATTTATAAACTATATAAAAAGGATTATAAATCATGATAATTAACCATTTAAATATTTAAAAAATATATGAAAGATATGTGCATAGTACAAAATTTAGAGTTATTTCATAAATGAAAATTCTTTCTTTTTAGCCGAAAGATGTACTTCATTTTTTCAACGCAATTTCCCACTTATCTATGATTTTATATTTACTTTAAAAATACTCAAGTCTATTTAGCAGCAACATATTTAGAGCTAATTTGATTATGCGATATAAAATCATAACTTAAAATTATGATATGAAATTAAGAAATGAAGTTGAAGTACCTGCAATTTGAACCTTTTATATTGCGTGTTTTATCGTGAACATAATATCTTCATAAGTTGTAAAATTATTAAAATTGTCTCAATTGATATACAATCTTGTCAATTGATATACAATCTTGTCAAGTTTATAAAAATCACATTATACATCATCACAAAGCTATTCTGATTTCATATGATTAGATGAAATCAGATGGTCAAACGTCTACCTAATTTAACAAAAATAATAATATATTTAATGAAATGTCATAAGTAAAATTTTAAAAAGATAAATTGTTCGTAAAACATAGTTCTATCTCTCAGTATAAAAGCTGCTTTATGAAGAACCTTCTATTCAAAATTTGAATACAACAAATCAATACAATTTATCGGAACAATATTGGGTTACACCAACACCCTAACTACGACAAGGTGACCCAAATCAAAATCATGAACGAATACGATGGTACTTGCTTTGATGAATTAAGTTAAGAAATAAAATTATGTCTTTATTATAATCGGAAAAAAAATCAAATTAAGAACCTACAATATGCTCTGGAATTTATAAATGTCAAAATTTGTCAAAAAAATTGCTCTTGTTGAGAGTCGAACTCAAGACCTCCCGCTTACTAAACGGGTGCTCTAACCAACTGAGCTACAAGAGCCTGTGTCTACTTTTTAAAGTAATTTTATTATATCATTCCAAATAACTACAACATTATGCACACCATTTTACTAGTAATTTTAATAGGTTTCTAATTGATTATCAAATAATCAACTGTGTTAATCTCAAATTATTTAATTTACGCCTTGTACTCTAAATCAAGACAAACAAATTAAAACAAAAAAAAAGCATAAGGCTAAAGATTAAAAAAAACAATTGCATACATAGTTGATTTGTATATATGTTTAAATTTAAAGGAGGATATTAATGATGCCTATCGTCTATCTACCCTTGTGGTTGACCTAAAGGTTTGGGCTGGGGTCTTCCATGTTGGAGGTCTCAAGTTCGAAATCCTTGCCAGCCAAAGTAGGGGATTTGCCGAGCTTATCGCACCCGACTTGCCTAGTGCGGGTTACCTCTCCCTTGTCATAAAATATATATATATATATAAAGGTTTGGGCTATTCCATGTTGGAAGTCTCAAGTTCGAAATCCCTTGCCAGCGAAAGTAGGGAATTTGCCGAGCTCATCGCACCCGGCTTGTCTAGTGCGGGTTACCTCTCCCTTGTCATAAAAATATATATATATAAAGGTTTGGGCTATTCCATGTTGGAAGTCTCAAGTTCGAAACCCCTTGCCAGCGAAAGTAGGGAATTTGTCGAGCTCATCGTACCCGGTTTGCCTAGTGCGGATTACCTCTCCCTTGTCATAAAATATATATATATTAATGATCACTTTCTACCTATATTCATATTGTTTTTTAATATGTATATTAAATCTTGTAACTATCAAATATTCTCAACAAAATTTCTAACTAATTTATGCTTACTTCAAAAAAAAAAAAATTAACCGTAAGGATAAAATGATGAATAAATTGTTAAAATAATTATTTTTCATAATGTTGATAGATATAACTAATATGAGACGGAAAAAGCATACTCAGTATTTGAAAAATTAGAATATTGACCATATGGTATGTATTAATTTGTAGTATATAATAATACAGCTAGCATTCTCACATTCAAATAAAAGAAACACGTAAAGGGAGACGGTTAGGTTTACGTTTGAAATTTTGCTTTTCTGTTTGAAGGAAATAATTGAAATATTGAAATAAATAATTGTTTTTGCTAATTTTATATAAAATCAATGTTGACCCCAAATATATGTTCTTCATTCATTCCACATTACCCCTTAATTCATGTATACATGCATGTGTTTTGCCTGAATTTATGCCTCACATGAACAATGCATGTTCATTAATGTTTTTTTTTTGTTTTTTTTTGTAATAAAGAGCAATATACAACAACAATTTATCAATATGGTCCGCAAATAAGTTTGAAAAAGGCCAAATATATAAACAGATCTCCAAATTTGTTGGGTTTTTCTCCTCAGGTACCTTAACTATGCTATTTTTTATTGAATCATTGAATCACCATAATTTGTTCCTTTGAAACATTGTTGGCTGATGTGGAATCAGATTTAGTGAGAGGGGGGTTGATAGAGAATACATATATTGTTCCAGAACTCATTAGTTCAGTTGATAGTGAAAATATTTGAGAATAATTGTGTTTTACTTCAAGTCATTTAATTTGAACACATTAGAAAACAAATGAGACTAACACAGAGTTTATCTTCATTACTTCAATCAAAATTATTACTATACGAATACAATTGAAGGCATTTATAATAGAAAAATCGATCAAAATCATCCAACAATGTTTAAAAGGAACATATTATGGTTGATGATTCAATAGGAAAATGACGTAGTTAAGGTACCTGAGGGAAAAACCCCAACAAGTTTAGGGATATGCTTATGAGTTTGGCCTTCGAGAAAAAAAATATTGTATACATACCTTATCTCAATCTTTGGAGATAGAGAGATCAAAGTAATGATAAAATCGGAAAAAATATAACAAATACTAATGACTTATAATAGGATCTGGTTCCTTTTCGTTTTCATTGCGTGATTGTCTTCATTTTCCTCAAATTCTAATTACTTGAATGAGAATACATCCCACAAATTAAAATTAATAATTAAAGTTTAATGAATTACAACAAATTCTAACTATGATGATTTTGTTTATATATATTTCATATATTTGCTGTCAATTTCTTCTAGTAATCCAACAATTAATTATAGCTACAAATTATTTGATTCCATAAATATATTTTTTAAAACATCTATATTTCCCTAATTATTTTTGCTATGTTGTTATCCATTTAATTTCGTGTTTCATCATAATTAAAGTCACAATCTATCTTTGTGAATTAAATCTTTTAATTTCATTATCAAATATTTTCTTCTAAAATTAATTACAAGTTGGGAAGGCAATACTGCAATATTTTAAATATAACCAAGTACCTTTTAATCATGCTAATTGATTATTTTTATAACACATAGATGATGATAAAATTTGTTATAATAATAATTTGTTAGAATCTAATAATCACGAAAATACATTTTATTTGCGGCCATGATTTTTGGTGTTGGCAATTTCTTTTACAATTAAATATTGTTTGGCAGAAGAGGAGAAAATAGATCAAATTGTGGAAGTTAAATTTATATATCTAGCAAAAGGAGAAATAAACCAATGTACATAAATTAATAATGATCGATGTATTTATTATTCAAATTATGTTCAAGATCTTATTTTAGGCAAATAAATCTTAATAATTAATTTTACTTCGTGTCATATATTTTTTACTTAAATAAGAATTTAGAAAAAATAAAGAAAATAGAAGTGGAAATTGAGGAGCCTTATCCAATATGTGAAGGGTGTGTGATATAGGTGCTCCCAACTAGGAACTAAGATAGAACGAAATAAGAAAATATATGTTGTTTTTCTCAAGATAGAACGAAATAAGAAAATATATGTTTTTTTTTTGAGGGACGGTGAAAGTAAATAATTTTGTAAATTTATTTGTCTTCATGTTTATCACGATAACCGTCCTATTAATTAAAAAGTTGTACAAATTGATACTAAAACTAATTATTGAATTTGAACTTGACTGATATTCAAATCGTTTTTGAAACTAAAATTAAATGAGTTTTCTTGAGTTTCTCAAATTTAAGATCATAAACATGTTTCCTTCATCTGAATTTGCATGTTGATTTGTTTAACGCTAAAATTAACAAGACAATATATACATACAAAATATTTACGTCTTTTAATGTATTATTATATACAAAGTTTGGAGTAATAAGACGATTGAAATAGAGAAACTTAGATATGGCTGTTATCATATTAGATGAAGGTTTACGACACATATAATATATATATACAATATATATATAATATATATATATATATAATATAATATAATTATTATTTTTTTTTTTTTAGTATGATGAGCTGGAATATACTAAATGAGAGCCGGACAATATTATTTCTTTCCTAAATAAGGTAAAGAAAGCTAAATAATATTAGTTGGCTTTTGCCCAAACGCGTTATTATTATTACAATTGTCTTTTTCTTTATTATTTGAAATTCGAAAATTTGTCGAGCCGAGGAAGGGGCATCTTTTGTAATTATCACAAACAAAGTTGGATAATGTTGGAAAGAAGATGGACGTTGTCTGCATGAGAACAAGCTTTGCCCGTTACGGTGGGCCATCAACAATAACCATGAACTAGGGAATTATCACCTACACCTCAACACCACCACAATAACCTACTCAAACTAATAACAATGGAGAATCGACCTACCAAAAAAAACATAAATATAAGTAGATTTTACACGAATTTCATAATGTTAAGAGTTATTTACATTATATTTTCACTATTTTATAATTTTCTTTTTTAAAAAATTGATAGAATTCAGATACATTCCAAGACGTCACGATTCATCACGTCTCGATATATCGCATAAGTTTCGATACTTCACGTAAAGTGATTTATTCGACTGAGACATCATGTAAAGTAACGTCCCGATATATAATGTGAAGTGATTTCTTCGACCGATACATCGTGTAAAGTAACATTCAGATATATCACGTAAAATTACGTGATATCCAAATGATACGTCAAGTAAAGTAACGTTTCGATACATAATGTGAAGTGATGTATCCAACTGATATACCGCATAAAGTAACATCCCAATATATCATATAAAATGATGTATCCGATCTATACATCGCGTACAGTAGGAATTTTTGTATTTTTTTTTCAAATGATAGGAAATTTTAGGGAATATAAGTAAAATAAGTTGTGTATTAAATTTTTTTCTAAATATATATGCCAATGATTTACACCTTATAGATGGTCTCGGGTTTGAATTTAAAATCTCAAAATGAATATTTGCAACCAACTAAACTATTAAGTGAACGTCTAGTTTAGGTTAACGAGATCTAAAAAAATAGATTAGGAATGAAGTTATCCGAAATAAGATAGGAGTGACATTTGTGGTGAATAAGATAAAAGAAACAAGATTGCAATGGTTTTAACGTAAAAAGTAGAGATACGTAGACATTCTCAAAGAGAACGTTCAAGAGGTTGGATGTAGTAGGCTTAAAGAGTTAAATCAAAAAATAGGACTACTTTCTCTGTCTCTAATTACTTGTCCAATTTCCTTTTTTATTTGTTTTGAGTTATTTGTCCATTTTAACAAATCAAGAAAAGATAAGTTCTTTTTTACCTGTTATATCTTCAATTAATTACTTTGATGATATTAGAATTTCTGAAAAACCTTAAATTTTTAATTTATCCACTTCATAATCAATTGGGATAAAATAATTTACTCACTATGTTAATAATTTTTTTTAATAAATATGTCAATTTAAAAATAAATAAATAACTCAAAATAGATGGAAAGAAGTACGAAAAAACAATTAGATATCGCATGACACGACTTCAAATTATCGAGGATTATGAAATTGGAAACAAATCACTGTAGCCGCGTATCAAGCATATTCAGACCGACCCCCTATATTCTCGATTAATTACATTGTAAACCCCTTAAATTCCGTTTTCTTTTTCTCTCCTCCAAAAAAACAAAATACACTCTTTTCTTCTTCACTTTGTCTTCTTTAGTAAGAAATTCAAACCAGCAAACCAGTAAAAAAGGCAAAAGCTTTCATACCCAAAGCTCATCTTCAAATGCACATACTTTCCCTTCTAATAAACTTCATAACAGAGTTGATAAGGTAAAAAAATTACATAAATCTCACTTTTTTTTTGGAAATTTTCAACAAACCCCACAAATGGATATTCATTATTCAGATCTCTTACTTTATTTCTAGAAAAATTCGTATATACACATTTTATGACCCTTTTGTGTATTTGGGTATCAGGGCTTTTGTGTTTTTTTTAAGCCGGCTGTTGTAAGCTTCAAAAAAAAAAAGAGAGCTTTTTTAGGTTAAAGTTTGAATCTTTCTTTAGTTGATGTGTATTTTTTTTCAAAATTTTGAGGTTAGTAAGTACTAATAATTAATTATTCATTTTTTGGTATTTTTTTGTTTATGGGGTGACAGAAGAAAGAGGGAGGAAAATGGGTTTTTGTTTATTTGGTCTTACGTAATAGAGATTTTTAATAGTTTTTTTTTTACAGCAATTTTGATTTAATTGGACAATGTAAGACTAAGTCTGAGTTGTAAAAGGGACCCCATGAAAGCTTTGTTAAAGTTGTAATTTGTAGTGTGTATATGTTTGCAAGTAGTGTGTGTTTATATTTTATTGGTATTATGTTTTGAATATTTCTTACACGCCTCTAGGAGGCTGATTCTTTTGTTTTTATAAACTATGTCTTACATATCTATGTTAATTGTCTTATAAGTATTGGGCTACTGGTGAAGGTCTATTATATCTCTACTTGTGCAAAATTATTAGTATGATTTAGATGTATATAGGGATGATTTGTATGTGAAGAGAAGGATCTGGTTGTGTTCTTCAACTTGCACTTATTTCCTGTAAATGGTCTAGGAAGGTCTTGATTCTTAGGTGGTGGTGTATCTTCAAGATTTAGGTGATCTTCTCTTCTGTGTTTTTTTGTTACATTTTGAATTGTTTTGATGCTTTTCACACAAAATGATCCTGTTTTAAGCTGGAAAAGGTGGTTCCTTTAATGCTTTTTAACTAATAAAGTGAGAGGAGTGGCTTTGGTAAAAGAGAAAGGGTATTTTTTGGTCATGCTTTTGTTTTCTCATTATCAGTATCATTGACATGTTAGGAATTTCCAAAGGATATTCATTTTCCTGTATTCAAAAAAATATAGAATCTATTCTTTTGCACTATTGTTTTTAGTATTGATCTTTCAACTTAGAGTTAGCTAATTTCATGTTGCTTCTTTTGCCTTGTGCAGTTTGAAGTTTTGTTGATCATCAAGTAAACATTTTTAGCACACCTTTTATGCAACATGACTTCGAGGTCCTTTAAAGCCTCTGATTCCCAACAGGGCAAGCCTTCTGGTGTTACTTTTGCAAGGAGGACCTCATCGGGTCGGTATGTGAACTTATCGAGGGAATCTCTGGATAGTGAGATTAGTGGCATTGAATTTGCAAACTACACAGTGCATATCCCTCCAACCCCTGATAATCAACCTATGGATCCTTCAATTTCTCAAAGGGTTGAAGAGCAGTATGTGTCAAATTCCTTGTTTACCGGTGGTTATAATAGTGTAACTCGTGCTCACTTGATGGATAAGGTAATTGAATCAGAAACTAACCATCCTCAGATGGCTGGTGCAAAAGGTTCTTCTTGTGCTATACCGGGTTGTGATGGTAAAGTCATGAGTGATGAAAGGGGTGAAGATATTCTTCCTTGTGAGTGTGATTTTAAAATTTGCCGGGATTGTTATGTTGATGCTGTCAAAACTGGTGATGGGATATGTCCTGGTTGTAAAGAGTCTTACAAGAGCACTGATTTGGCTGAGAATGCTGTAGATCCTTCTGGACGGCCCCTGACTTTACCTTCAAATGTTAGTATGTCTAAAATGGAAAGGAGGTTGTCGTTGATGCGATCAGGTAATAAATCAGCGATAATAAGAAGTCACTCAGGGTTGATGAGGAGTCAGACAGGGGATTTTGATCACAATAAATGGTTATTTGAGACAAAAGGGACGTATGGCTATGGAAATGCTATATGGCCAAAGGATGGGGGTCTTGGAAATGACAAAGAAGATCATGTTGGTGAGCCTTCTGAACTTATGAACAAGCCTTGGAGGCCGCTTACACGTAAATTGAAGATACCCGCTGGAGTTATTAGTCCATACCGGTAATTTTTTATCCCCAATTTCTCTACTTCTTTGAATTCAAGAACAAATTTTGGTGAAATTACCGACATCGAGGTGGCAAGTGAAATTACAAATTAGTTTTAACACAAAAGCTTCCTTCTAATCAAAGAAAGATGCTAAAACAGTCATCATAGTTTTTCTTTACTGTAAGTTCTTGTATTATGTAGATGGCTCTCCAAAAACATGTGTTAGTTCTTGCTTTTATCTTGTAAGACTACATTAGAAGCTTAGCTTCTTGAGTATACCATAGTTAAGAGACGGATTAATAAATCTAAACTTTTGGTGGAAAACAGTAGGTAATCATGTCCTGTAGACATTGATCGGTTGCTTAATGCCTACTGCAATTAATTGGTACCATGTTTAATTATATTTGGTTTGAGAACTGTCTTGACGCAACTCCATTTATGCAGGCTCTTGATTCTTATTCGCATGGTTGTTCTTGGACTATTTCTTCAATGGAGGATTACCAATCCGAACAATGATGCTATATGGTTATGGTATATGTCCATAATCTGTGAGGTTTGGTTTGCAATCTCTTGGCTACTTGACCAGCTTCCAAAGTTATGCCCCGTTAACCGTGCTACCGATCTTAATGTTTTGAAAGAAAAATTTGAAACACCAACCCCTACCAATCCCACAGGAAAATCTGATCTTCCAGGCATAGACATATTTGTCTCTACTGCAGATCCTGAGAAAGAGCCACCGCTGGTCACTGCAAACACGATTCTATCTATCCTTGCTGCTGATTACCCTGTTGAAAAGCTTTCGTGCTATATTTCTGATGATGGAGGTGCTCTTCTGACATTTGAAGCAATGGCAGAAGCTGCAAGTTTTGCCAACATTTGGGTCCCATTTTGTCGTAAACATAATATTGAACCAAGGAACCCAGAAACCTACTTCAGCTTGAAGAAAGACCCTTACAAGAATAAAGTACGTCAAGATTTTGTTAAGGACCGCAGACGGGTGAAACGTGAATATGATGAATTTAAGGTTCGAATCAATAGCCTCCCTGATTCCATTCGTCGGCGTTCTGATGCCTATAACGCTCGAGAAGAAATCAAGGCCATGAAGCTTCAGCGAGAGGCAGCTGGGGATGATCTTTTGGAACCCATTAAGATAACTAAGGCCACTTGGATGGCAGATGGAACCCACTGGCCTGGTACTTGGATGATTTCTGCTCCCGAGCACTCTAGGGGTGATCACGCAGGAATCATACAGGTTATGTTAAAACCCCCAAGTGATGATCCCTTACATGGAACCTCTTCCGATGATGGTCTAATTGATTCAACAGAAGTTGATATTCGTCTCCCCTTGCTGGTGTATGTCTCTCGTGAGAAGCGTCCTGGCTATGATCATAACAAAAAGGCTGGTGCCATGAATGCCTTGGTCAGAGCTTCTGCCATCATGTCTAATGGCCCCTTTATCCTCAACCTTGACTGTGATCACTACATCTACAACTCTGAGGCAATCAGGGAGGGAATGTGCTTTATGATGGACCGCGGTGGAGATAGAATCTGTTATGTTCAGTTTCCTCAACGTTTTGAGGGAATTGATCCTTCTGACCGTTATGCAAACCACAATACTGTTTTCTTTGATGTCAACATGCGTGCCCTTGATGGCCTTCAAGGTCCTATGTATGTGGGGACTGGTTGTCTCTTCCGCAGGACTGCTCTTTATGGTTTCGACCCACCACGAAACAAGGAATACCACCCTGGTTGCTGCAGCTGCTGTTTTGGTCGGCGCAAGAATAATGCCACTGTGTCTTCTGTCTCTGATGACAACAGGGCGCTTAGAATGGGGGATTTTGATGATGAGGAAATGAATCTTGCTTCATTCCCTAAAAGGTTTGGTAACTCAAGTTTCCTCATTGATTCTATTCCAGTTGCAGAATTCCAAGGCAGACCACTTGCTGATCACCCTGCTGTAAAGAATGGACGACCCCCTGGTGCTCTAACTATTCCAAGGGAACTTCTTGATGCCTCCACTGTTGCTGAAGCAATTAGTGTCATTTCGTGCTGGTACGAGGACAAAACTGAATGGGGTAATAGAGTTGGATGGATTTATGGGTCTGTTACTGAAGATGTGGTGACAGGGTATAGGATGCATAATAGAGGTTGGAGATCTATTTACTGTGTGACAAAGAGAGATGCATTCCGTGGCACTGCACCAATCAATCTTACTGACAGGCTTCACCAAGTGCTTCGATGGGCTACTGGTTCTGTTGAAATCTTCTTCTCTCGCAACAATGCTTTTTTGGCTAGTCCTAAGATGAAAATTTTGCAGCGGATCGCGTACCTCAACTGCGGCATCTACCCTTTCACCTCGATTTTCTTAATTGTGTACTGCTTCCTCCCAGCACTTTCACTATTCTCTGGTCAGTTCATCGTCCAGTCCCTGAACGTCACCTTCCTCACATATCTCCTCGTGATCACATTGACTCTCTGCGCACTCGCAGTGCTTGAGATCAAGTGGTCCGGCATTGCCTTGGAAGAGTGGTGGCGTAATGAGCAATTTTGGTTAATTGGAGGTACAAGTGCCCATCTTGCTGCTGTGCTTCAGGGGCTGCTAAAAGTGATTGCTGGCATTGAAATTTCATTTACGCTGACATCAAAATCTGCCACTGATGATGATGATGAATATGCTGATCTCTATATCATCAAATGGAGTTCCCTGATGATCCCACCTATTGTTATCATGATGACTAACTTAATCGCGATAGCTGTTGGTGTAAGCCGGACAATATACAGCACAATACCACAATGGAGCCGTTTGCTCGGAGGGGTTTTCTTCAGTTTTTGGGTCCTTGCTCATCTCTATCCTTTCGCAAAGGGACTAATGGGAAGACGCGGAAGGACACCAACAATTGTATTTGTCTGGTCAGGACTTATCGCCATCACCATTTCGCTCCTGTGGGTTGCCATTAACCCCCCTGCTGGTGCCAGTGAAATTGGAGGTTCATTCCAGTTCCCTTGATAGTTCCATATACATTCCATTCAGATTATTCTTTAGTTTTTCGACTTCTTTTTCTTCCCTCTTTGTAACAAAATGTGGACACAAAGGCCTTGAATATTATGTGGATTTTTGCCATCATTATTGTCCTTGAATTTTTGTTTATGGTTCAATGTTCATTAGGAAAATGGCAAAACATACACAATGCATTGTTTGTAATCAAAGCCTCAAATAGATATTTAAATAGTAAAAACTTAGATTCTTTTGATAATGTTTTTATTACCATTCTTGTTTCTTTGTAGTTTTAGTTTTTTCTTGCAATTCCTTTTTAGTATCTATACACCAATTTGGTGCATAGTGCATACAATTTGAACAAGTATATAGTTGCTTGTGCTTATTATATTTTGTCCTTAAAATGCAACAAAATGTCAATTCTTTAAGTTATCTGTTGAGTATTTCCAAATTCATAAAGTCAATTTTTTATGTTTTTCAAACCAACTTCATGACTTCTTCAAAATTTTAAATTAGATTAACTAAGAGGAGTGTCTCATGCACTTTGAGGAGCAAAGGCGGAGCTAGTTGGGGGTTTATGGTTCGGACGAACCCAATAGCTTTTCTGTAGATCTTATATTTGTACTAAAAAAATAACTAAATATATATGTATATTAATTTGTGAAACCCTTAACGAAATTGATTTATAGTTATTTAGGAAATTTAGAACCCCAAACTCTTAATCTTGAATTCGCCTCTATTAAGGAGTACACCATCAATACCGGAGCCACTCTTGTCCAAAGGATGTCAATTCATCGAAAAAATTATAATATAGATAATAAAAAGTAATACTCCTTCAATTATACATATACTATACTATATGTTGAATTCCCTTGACTCTTTGTATTGTATTTTGACGTTATTAATGAAAATTGTGGCTCTACAGTCTACTACTAGATATCATTATCACTCCAAAAAGAAAAGTCGAACATATTAAATATTTTTTACCTCTTGAAATGGATGTAGTAGGTTTAGGTGGTTGAACAAAACAACTACTAGTCAGCTCAAGACTACCTAAGCTACTATATTTACCTTCCATTCTCAAAAGTTGAAAGAATTCACCAAAACTTTGATTGAAAGAGTAGACAAACTCACAAACTTATATATGTTTTGGTCAAAAAATATGACCAAGTTTACTGAATTAATTAGGGTTTATAAATATGGTAGTTGAATATATGCTCATAAAGACATAGTCCACTTGTCATTAGTTAATTACCATTTGAAATGTAACTATGTGTATAAGCTTGAAAATGACATTTGATCAAAAATACTCCTATAGCTCATTAATGGTATTAAATATTTGATATTTACTTATAAAAATATTTTATATATCTATATATACAGTATAGTTCATTTTTAGAAAAATTACTTAAATACACAATTTATTTTACCATATTTAAAAAAAAATATTTATCATTTGAAAAAGTTACAAAAAGTTTGATCTCTCATATTTTAGGAAACATCACTCTTAGGTGATGTACCGAGACAAGTATATTTTGTATCAACAAATGTAATGTATCGGGACAGGTGTGTCTTTGTATCAATAAAGGTGATGTATCGGTAAGTGGTGTATTCGAAATCCTTAATGTATCGGAACACAATGTATCAGGATGTTAAGTGATGTATCCAAAATCGACACGATGTATTGGAACTTGTGTGGTATATTCGAAATCCTTAAATTTTAAGAAATTTTTGTACTTTAAAAAAGAGTAAGAATATAATATAATTAACTCTTAACACTAAGAAATAATTAACTCTTAACACTAGGAAATTTATGTAATTTTTATCATTTTTTCTCATATCTAGATATTCTCCATTTCACTCAGAGTGAACTAGGACCTAGAATATTACTATTTTTTTCATTAACTTGCACATTTTTGCTCTTCAAATAGGTTACTTTTAATATTTTACTGTTAACAATTGAATTTATGCTTAGTGAAGCATAAATTATTTAAACACTGAATTTATGTCTACACATAACTTATGAAATATTATGATATGTAAATATAAATTTATGTCTTACGAAAAAATTATTTATCATGAGAGGCATAAATTAATGACAAACACAAAATAGGGAAAAAGTGCAAATGGGCTTTTTAAAAGAAGTACGTGGGTTGGATTGATTTCCATATGGAAATTGACCCAACTGAGCCCAAAGTATTAGAAAATGGGAAATTGGTTCAACTTTTTAAATTAAATCTACTAAAATAGGCCTAATATGTTCTTCTTCTTCTTCTTCGTTTTTTTAATTAAAAAATTGACGTATGAATCATTTCGAGCATATTATATATCAAAAGTCGTAAAACATCAAAAAAAAATTATATCTAAATGTTGTGCCTATTTAGACTTTATAGGTGATTTTGAGTTGATCAAGATTGAATTTGTCTGTGTAAACTTTATGTATAGCTAATGTATATTTCATGTATAGTTAATATATATTCAGCCTTTGGAATCCATATATTATAATATATAGTTAATGCATAACTCATGTATAAGTATACTATATTATATAGTATGTATACTTTTTCTGACTTTGAATAAACTATATTGTATAGTCAGTATATACTTTTTATAGCTTTTAACTACTTCTAATGTAATAAAATATGACTTTATAAATTAATTATTTTATTGTATATATTTGAAATTCGCGAGAAAGTAACAAATTAACAATAAGGTGTCATTTGGTCGAGTGCACACGTTCCAAGATTAATAGTTATGAGATTATAATAATACTAATTTTTATATTGATTACTATTTAGTGAATATAGTTTTCTCTTCAATTGTATTTGTATTCATAAATATATATATATACGTAAATATATATATATATATATATATATATATATATATATATATATATATATACGAGACAATGTTTATATTGCATATTAATTTAATAAGTTTTAGATGTTTAGGAATTACACAACTAATACTATTAAGTTACATTCTTTTCTATCTCAAAAAGTCTAAAAATATTCGACAAATCGCCCCTGGTTTAAAACACGTAAAAAATTTGATATAGTAAGTTCAAGTTTAAAATTTTTACGAGTGAAACTTCATCACACTAGGTTTATGTTAAAGTATGAAATTCCCTTACAAGTAAACCATTTTTATTTTCAATTTTTATAATAAGACTTGTTCGAACTTCAGAATATTGTAATAAAATTTCAACTCTGTAACTTTATGATATTGTCACCAGTAAAATTATACTACTCAATTACAACACGAAATCAATTCCTTGATGAATTTCCGAACAACCCCATAAGAAATAGAAGAAAAAACAGTGCAAAAATTTACAGATCAATACTTCCATTAATAATTCATTATCTTTAAGAAAATTACTGTATTAATTAGTGTCTTGTACAATAAATTTATGAGAAAAGCTTTCCTAAAATTGTTTTCAGAAAATAAGTGTTTACTTTGTGTTTTGTTATCAAAAAATATTAATTTCTATCAATGTTTTAGATCTAAAATGAATTTATTTCCAATAAAATACAATATTTTCTCAATCAGAATATTTCCTCTTATTGTAGACCAAACAAACAAGTCATCCTACCTAGTCGGGGGTGTGAAAGTGGTCCTCTTTAAAACTTGATGATAGTTGACTTATTACAAAGTATATTTATCCGTTTTAATTTATTTATTTTAATTCAATTTGGTATGTGTAATGTATTAAAATATTCTTTGAATGTTGTGATATGAAGTATGTTACATATGAAATTAATTATAAAATTTAGGGAAAATGCATAAGTACCCCCAATTTATGTCTGAAATCTCAGACACACTTATACTATACTAAGGTCCTATTACCCCTGAACGTATTTAATAAATAATTTTCAACCCCTTTTCAACCTACGTGACACTAGCTTGAAAAAAAATGTCAACACTCACTGGGCCCACAAGATAGTGTCACGTAGGTCGAAAAAGGATAGAAAATTATTTAACAAATAAGTTTAGGAGGTAATAGGACCTTAGTAAAGTATAAGGTTGTCTCTGAAATTTCGGGCATAGGTTGAGGGTACTTGCAGTGACGTAGCCACATAGTGTCAAGGGTGTCCAATTGGACACCCTTCGTTTGAAAAAAATAGTATATATACAAGTAAAATGATATGCGAAATGATTAAATAACATATTTTGAACACTCTTAACATAACAAGTTGCTATTTCTGGACACCCTTTAAGAAATTTTGGCTCCGCCACTGAATACTTATGGATTTTCCCTAAAATTTACTAAAATGTAAAAACTTATGCTTTTTAAAACAAATTAAAATAAATAAAATAAATAAATTAAAAAAACTTTATGCTTTTATGAGAAAGACCAACTATCCCCACCAAAGCAAAAAGTATAATTTTTATATTATTAGAGGAAAGAAGAAAAGAAAGACAAATGTTATAATTGAATCACGCTATGAAATATTAAAGAGATAATATTAGTAGCACTTATTATAAGGTCACGAGAGGGCTACTATATGAGCTGTTAAATTAAATACTATATATATATGTATTGTCATTTTTACATTCTATTTTTAAAATAAATAATAAATATATTTATATCAAACATATATTTTGCATCCATTTATTTGGTACAAACGTTCTTCTTAAATAAATATATATAGAGAACGTGTTTAAAACTATAAGATTCAATTCTTTTTTTTAATCATGGTTAGTTAAATTAAAAAAAAAAAATTAAAATGAAATAAGTAATTGATTGATGTGGGCAAATTAAGACATATAATGGATAACTCTATCAAAATCATATATTTATGGACCCCAAGAATGCACATGATTTTCTTTTGTTTGTGGAATTTGACAATGATAGGAATCATATATTATATTGAAAAATATAATATAAAATGGACCACTAGCATATAACTTTTAACTACTCGTGATTAAAAGTTGTTATTTAGTTGTTAAGGGTTCAGCAGACCAGATTCCCTCAAAAATAAAGTTACTTTGTATTTAGTTGTGATGAAAAATAATTAGGATTTGGGACATTGCTGTTTCTATCGTTTAAAGAGCATATATACCATTTATATTAATAGTAGATTAAATAGAGACATGTGTCATAATTTTTTTACCGATCGACATTTATTAAATATTGGATTGACGGATAAGATTGTGACACCTGTCCCTGTTTAGTCTTTCGTTAGTATAAAGGGTATATATGCTCTAGTTTTTGAACGGTAGAAGCAACAATTTTCTAAAAATATGACGGAGAATATCTTTATACCATTCTAATAATTTGACGATATATATATAGGGCAAAGTTATATATCTTAAAGTATGATTAACTATTTTTTATAATTTATTTTTATTCTATAACATAAGAGAGATGATCAGGAACGAACAAAAAAAAAAACTGAAAATCAAACTCACACTTATTGCGTGGAAATTAAGAGTCCCATTGATATTGCTTAGACTATAATATGATGACCAAAACTTTAAGATTTTTATGATCATATTATGTCTAAATAGTATATTTATCAATTTTTTTTATTTTTTTTTTGGAATAATTAAGTTTACTTTTGGTACGTGATCACATTTTGTCTTGGTGTCCTAGAGGAATTTTGGTACATCACATGTATGACAGAAAACTCTAAACTACTCCACTAAGCATTAATTAACTTAACTAATAATCCAGTAATTAAGTAATAAAACAGAAAGATAAAGAATGAAAAAGATTATAATTTAATCATAGAGTATAAAACATTAGTAACAACCCAAAATTAAAGTTCCTTAATTTACATTCTTATGTCCAACAAATACTCCATTAAAATATGGATCAAATTAATGAATGAATACACACTAAAATTATTTCAGTAATCCCATGATGTGTTTGCACCAATCGTATAAAGTGGTTGAGAATTATAACGTCTCAAATTTATAATTCAACAAAAACAAAAAATATTTTAGATAAATTTTTTAATCTCTCTTAATCCGAAAAGGAAAAAATTAGTTATTCATATATTCCATCAATTAGCTAAAGTGACCACATATATTCTAAATTATGTTATTATATATATTCTCTTTTCAAGTAATTTCATTACTCATTTTTGGAAAATTATCTATGAATATCACTTATGTTTGTTTTATGATTATAATATCACTTAACTTTATCTATTTTTCTCAGAATATATTTTGTCATAAAAAAAATATTATATCTCTCCTACTTAAATGTCATGTTAAATCTTTTTAATTTATTAATGATATATTTTTTAATTCTTTAAATAACAACTTGTATAATGTATTTATAAGAGAACATTAATTTGTTCTCTATGAAAATCTAGTTACTTCAATTTTGTAGTCAAAACCTTTATCCTATGTTTCATTTACGAGTATTTATCGTTATAGTCATCCAAAAATTTAGTCGTGATGTTGAGAAAAAAATTAAACTAATTCCTTAAAGCTGATGAAAAGACAATAAATTTAGTAACAATTTTTTTATCACCGTCTTGTAACAAAATTTGATCTTCAAAATATTATTCATTTTAGCATAAATGCTTCAGAAAAACGTGTCATGATTTGCTATATTTTTTTTACTCGGTAATATACGTTGTTTAATTTTTTTTAAAAAATTGTTAATTATAATTAAAAAAAAATATGACATGACATTCCATTTCAGATAAATAGTTTCTTTTTGTCAATAATATTTTATGGAAAATAGTTAAAATTAAATGATATTATGATCCTAAAATAAATATAAATAAATTTTTAATTAATTTCTCCGACATGGGTGACTAAATAGGAAAACTAGTCTTCTCTTTTCTTGTGAACCTAAATGATTTCCTATCCTATCCATTTTATCACTATGCTTGTCTTATATCAATTTTTTTTTGTCAATGTAAAGTTGTATGGATCGGATTCTTTGAAATTTTGATGACTAGACAATTTTTTTTTTTAAATTTATAAGTAAAACAGTAAATTATAAAATTTATTTAAAAATAACATTTTTAATTAAATTCTCTTCATATTTAAATTTAAGACTTCTAATTAATAATAAAATATTTCGCACTACAAGTTAGATTTGTCTTTGAGAAGTTTTGGGGATTTTTCAATTGTTCCTTCATAGTGACTTCTGGAATCTGAGCATGTTCTTTAAAAAGAGGAATTAAATAAAAAAAAGAACTTTATTAGAAAAATAAATAAAAAGGTACTTAAAAGAAAACAAGAAAAATACTTTTAACATCTTAAATGAAGCCAATATTTAGGCGATTAATGTGGGATTTGTAATAATTATAACAGCAAAAATACCCATCTTTCATGTTCTAAAAGTCAATAAAACACTGGTAACATGGAAAACTACCAAATTTGATGACTCATCATTTTAAAAAAAAACATATTATAGAAGTTTATATATAATTTATGTTATAATTTTTTTACTTTTTATCCAAAAATAGCATATATAACAGAAAATAGCTCATACTGACCGACCATCTCAATTTTGATCTATCAAATCCAATTATTTATAAAATTAAATAATAGTTCAAATATTTTTGAACTTATTATTTTATTAAAATTCATCAATATTGATTCGTATTTATATATCATTATTTTAAATTTCAGTTTGCTTAAGAAATTATATAAATTTACTATTATACACAGACTCAATGTACTATTGAAGTCAAAGTTTTAATAAATAAATATAAATTAATTAAATTAATTATTTAATTTTCTTATGTTGATCAAATTAATATTTTTAAAATTAATAATTTTTAACAAAATAGAAAATATAATATTATCAATGTGTTAGTTTTATGAAATGACAAATATAAAAAAGTATTCTATATTTAATAAGGACGATATATAAATAGCGAAGAAACACCACACTAGTATGAACAAAAACCAGAATTGAGTCAGCAAACAACTCAGAGGGTCTCTTTTTCAAATTTCTAGAGTTGCCCAGAATCCCAATACTAAAAAAAAGAAAAGAACCATTTTTTCTTGAACCCACAAAGATACAAATCATCATATTGAAAATTGAATATTTTTTTTAATAAAAAAAGTAGTAGTAGGCCATTCACCATTGCCAATTGATAGAACTCCCATTATATCCATTTTTTTTTTTTTTAATTTACTTGCTGTTTATATACCAATCTTCCTTTTTAAAAGCCAACTTTTGTTTCTGCTTTATACTTGTGTTACTTGTTGTTTTCTCATTGTTTTAAGGTTATGGCAACTCTTAGTGATATTGGGGTTTCAGCAATTATCAATATTCTTGGTGCTTTTGCATTTTTGTTGGCTTTTGCTCTGCTTAGACTTCAGCCAATCAATGACAGGGTTTATTTCCCAAAATGGTACATTAATGGGAAGAGGAGTGCTCCAAGGCATGTTGGGAATTTTGTGGGGAAGTTTGTTAATCTCAATTTCAAGACTTATCTTACTTTTCTCAACTGGATGCCTCAAGCTATGCAGATGAGTGAAGCTCAAATTATTGAACATGCTGGACTTGATTCTGCTGTTTTCTTGAGGATATACACTCTTGGGTATGGAAAAAATAACTGTCTTTTCTTGATTTATCTTGTATTGGGATGTTGAAAGTTGTCAACTTTTTGTCTTGCTTTATGTTTTCTTGGAATTTTCTATCTGGGGTGATGTAAAAATCCAATCTTTGGGGTTGTACCTTTTCAATTGATGAATCCCAATGGTCTTTCTGCTGAAAAGTTTCAGAATTTACTTGAGTTGGCTCCCCCTTTCTTTATAGAGGGGGTGGGGAGCTAAATTTACATACATATGAAGATAGACTCTGAAATCCTCAATTAGAATTTTTACTTTAGTTTCTCCTCAATTCAGTTGTGGTCCACTAATTTGTAGTACTTTTCGTGTAGTTTTCAAATGTGTGAACTTTAATAGGAAAAATTTGAAAACTCTATACCCATATTAATAGTCGAAATGAAGTATTTTGAACATAAATTGCTACAGACGGAGTACTTAAGAGAATCTCTATATGTTAAAGTGTACCCTTTGCAGTTTCCCTGCTCAAGAATTTCTGTGGCAGTTAATTTGTTTGCTTGATTTGCAATATTTTGCCTTATCTGGAGTCTGATCCATTTTTTTTGTAGTTTAGCTAACAAGTTACTATCATATTCGACCACATAAGCTAGTGTAGTCTAGAGTGAACTGAAAAAAAAGTGTAAACAGTCTACCAATTCCCAAACTTTCATGCATATAACCTTGTATAAATCTTTTTTTTCTTCACGACTTCTCATATCGGTTAGCTCTTAAGATTCAATTAAAGCTGCTGCTTTAAATTAATCTAATTATATACCGCATTCTTGTCTTTGACAGCTTGAAGATTTTTTTGCCAACTGCACTTGTGGCACTTCTGGTTCTTATTCCAGTTAATGTGTCAGATGGGATATTGTTTTTCCTCAGCAAAGATTTGGTCGTCAGTGATATTGATAAGCTCTCTATATCCAATATTAAGCCCAAATCCCTTAAGTAAGTTTACCGTGTATACATGTTTCTGAGAAATGATGAAAGCTAAATTTGCTCTACCATTGCTTACTCTGATTCCTCTCCTTATATTTTGTTATTGGATCTCTGATATCTGCCGTCTGAAAGCTTAGTATTATACAGAGGAAGCTTTACTTATCAGGGAGATTATTGAGGAGCACCAAAAGTATGTTAAAAAAACGAAGGGGCATATATTTTTGGATGTTCCTTAAAAAAGAAATAGTTTTCACAAAGTTCCATCTTTAAGAGCCAAATGTAAATTATGCGTGCGTTGCTCTTTCAGAGATTTAGAAGGTTGATGCTTCAATTTGTCTTTTAGAAAAGTCGAGCCTCTAACGGGTGGGCGGGCTTGTTTGCTAGTTGAAAGCACCTTGAACTAATGTTGATCCAAGCTAGTGATTTTGGGCATTATGCAAATTTCATTTCATATGTGGTTCCCACTTCTCTGTGTTTTCTGTCATGAAGTTTGTTGTCATAACATCTGCTTCTGAGTTCATCTGCAATTCAACGTTTTCACTTCATCCAACTGCTCAAGTTGATGGTCATGTTGACATGTTTGATTTAATATACTAACATACTTCATTGGTTTAGTCAACTATCGACTGCCTGATTAGTTAATTCCTGGTTTGTAAAGTCAAGAAAACAAGTCTACTGTTTTCATATTGTGGTCCAGTACGACTTATGTGTTAAAACTGTTTTCTTTTATAATTCGTGCATGGGCTTCTAGTCTTTGGAACATCCTTTTGCCGGAATTATGTATTTAACTGGTCAAAAAAGAAAACCTAGATTGCGTGCATATAACATGGTTGGAAGTTTTCATCTGCCTTAGTTTCTCTTTTTGGACCATGTTTCCACTTGGTCAAGGAATTTGAGAAAGTTGGAGGTTGAGTGATAGAAGAGTCCTTTGAAGTCAATGTGCTTTTAATGGCAGGACTTATTTCAGCAAGAAACTGTCTGCAGACACGAGAAAATATTACTATAGAGATTTCGGAAAAAAATGGTAAAGTTACTGTCATGTGACCAGGAGGTTACGGACAAGGAGTTTACGGGTTCGAGTTGTGGAAACAACCTCCTGCAGAAATGCAGGGTAAGACTGCGTACTTAGATCCTTGTGGTCCGACCCTTCCCTGGACCCTCCGCACAGCGAGAGCTTAATGCGCTGGGCTGCCCTATTTCCGTATGGGAGGGTCGATATGGTTACTCTTAGACCTGGAGAAACAATGATATAACACTTACTTTGTATCGGCATGCATTTTCTGAGGAAAATTTATGTTCTGGTAAAGGGTAAAAAATGAAGGAAAATGTTAGTGAGTAGTTGATGTATTGCCAAGAGGACGAAGATATGTACAGGGTAACTTACAAATAGTACTGTAATTTGTCTTGTCCTCTTTTTGTTTGAACTTTCTTGTTCTGTGTATATTCCTGTTGGATCTTATGCTGTTGGATCTTATACTGAAAAGGATCTCAATTGGTTGTTCACATGAATCAGGTTCTTTGTCCACATAGCTATGGAATACTTATTCACGTTTTGGACCTGTTTTATGCTGTACAAGGAATATGGTAGAGTAGCTACGATGAGATTAAAATTTTTGGCTTCACAAGACAGGCATGCCGAACAGTTCACGGTGGGTAAACTTGGGATTGGTTTCCTTGTTCTTAAGTTTGATGTTCTTTATCCATAAGCTGAAGAATTTACCAAATATGAATAGAATATTTTCTCTCCATTTTACAATGAACCTTTATATCTTGCCTTTCAGGTTCTGGTTAGGAATGTTCCTTATGAATCGAAACGCACAATAACAGATAGTGTTGAAAATTTCTTTAAGAAGAACCATCCAGACCACTATCTTTGTCACCAGGTAACATGTCACTCTACAGTGGATAATTTTTTTGGTCATTTTTGTAGTGAGGTGGAATTGCTTACTTCATGTGGTTGCTTTGGTCTTATCTTTATAAGGCTGTCTACAATGCCAACAAGTTTGCCAAACTTGTCAGAAAAAGGGCTAGGCTTCAAAATTGGCTGGACTACTACCAGCTTAAGTTTGAAAGAAACCCAGAAAAGAGGCCGATAACAAAGGTACTTTTTAGCTGATAGAACTCAGAAAAAGCGACATTTTTAGCTTTAACTTCTCATGGGCACTGCTACCGTTTTTTAAAAAAAGAGATAAATTCTCATGCTGTGGTTTTCATCCTTTTTGTACTTCATTAATGTTTTAACAGCATGCCATATCTCCTCTTTCTGCAGAAAGGCTTCCTTGGACTTTGGGGTGAGAGAGTTGATTCCATTGAGTACTACAAACAGCAGCTTAAGGAGTTTGATAGAAGAGTGAGTTTAGTTGCTAGTTTGATTATCTTATTTGTTGTCTTTGACCAAATGAAAATTATAGTCAGCATCTTTATTATATTTGTTTTTTTAGGAGTTAAAATTGACGTCTTTATTACATTTGTTGCATAAAGTTGTCCTTTTTCTCCCTCCTCCAACATATGTCTTTGGAAAGGCGAGGCGCATCTTAAGTCAAGCTTTAATACAGGTTCCTTTTCACTAATTTACTTATCCTTTGTTATTATGTTTCTTTTTCTAGTTGACAATGGAACGTGAAAGCATTCTCAAGGACTCAAAATCTATCATGCCTGCTGCCTTTGTATCGTTTAATTCAAGATGTGGGGCAGCTGTTTGTGCACAAACACAGCAAAGCAAGAACCCAACATTGTGGCTGACTAATTGGGCCCCTGAGCCACGAGATATATATTGGAGAAATCTGTCTATATCTTTTTTTTCTCTCACACTCCGCAAGCTTTTGATTTCTGTGGCAGTGTTTGCTTTGGTATTCTTTTACATGATTCCTATTGCCTTTGTGCAATCGTTGGCTAATCTGGAAGGTTTAGAAAAGGTTGCACCTTTCCTCAGGCCACTTATTGAATGGTAAGAACATTTTCTCAGCTTTCAAAGAAGAATGCGTATGGTCTTTGCTTTGGAACAGAGTAGTATTTCGATAATCTGCTTCATTCATGCCTTATGTGAAAAGTAGGAAATATCAGTGTGCAGTGCCACATCGGGTATTAGTGTGTGTTTAAGTTCGCAACCGTTGTTGTCATGAATATTCATTACTCTGCAATCTGCATTAAATTCATATATAATACTCCTGTTGACTTTTTAAAATTTTTAGCATTTTCCGACCCTTCTCCAGCAAATATTTTATTCTATTTCAGATTGTCATAGTCCAGATTTTCTCATCAGTTTATCTGCTGGTACTAAGCAACTGTAAAACTTTATCCAATCAGCTGGTTTGATCTCCTTAAGAAATGCCATATAAAATGAGCTTGGTGTCTGACTGCTGCTTCTTTTGATCTCAGCAGATAGAGTTCAGCTATTGAAGACACAGTAGACTCGATGAATGTCTAAGCAACTTTCTTGAGACTACATTGTGCTTTAATCTACCACTTTAATTTACTGTGTTTTAAGCATCCTAGTTTACGTAGTATAACAGACAAAAAGAGAGGACTTCAGTTATTATCATTAGATTCCCCTTTTAGGTGTCAAAGAGCTTTTTCTTTATACAGATATGCTTGTTATATATTTTGAGTTCTGACTAAGACCATTACTTCTATTTCTATTTACATGTATTATAACACTCTTTCATATCAGCACTCGTTGTATTTAAAGAGTTTCTTGTGAAGGAAAATTCTCTAAATGCTTGCAGGAAGGTTATCAAGTCATTTCTACAGGGTTTTCTTCCTGGTTTGGCTCTTAAAGTGTTCTTGTTTGTTCTTCCTGCCATTCTGATGTTTATGTCAAAGATTGAGGGACATGTGGCATTATCAGTACTTGAGAGGAGAACAGCTGCAAAATACTATTATTTTATGTTGGTCAATGTATTCCTGGGGAGCATAGTAGCAGGGACAGCTTTCCAGCAACTTCATGCGTTCCTTCACGAATCAGCTACCCAGTAATCTCTCTCTCTCTCTCAAAACCCGTTATATTACTATATCATTGGGTGATTTTCCGCAACTCACCAGTACCCTTTATGGTTATTTAGGTCCATTCTCATAGTTCAGGAATCATGATGATTGCACTATGTTCATGAGTTCTTGATACATGATAGATCCATTTGCTCCCTCAATGAAAGATGTATGCCTATGTGTGTCGGGACATAAATGCTAACCTCATTCTTTGATAGTGTGATAATCAGTATAAAGCTCATTGAATATAAATCTGTTATAAAAGTTCTCACAATGGTTAAGGCCTAAGGGTAAGAAATATGAAACTAGAATTTTATTGAATGTTGACCAAGACATGGTCCAAGAGAAAGGAACACACTAGCTTAGGTCAACACCGACTTTATTGTATCTTTGGAATGTTCTAAAATTCTTGATTTGCTCTTATTTTCCTTATTTCTTTTACCTCCAATAACCTTGACGATGTTCTTGCATCAGAATAGAACAAATGTTGAGTTCGTAATGGAACTCGGGCTATCTTATAGCCAACATCAACATAGCCTTGTGGATCCCTTATGAATCTTTCCCCTTTTGAAAGAGAATATATGCAACGCCAAGATCATCTATAATGTTTCTCATTTGTTTTTCTGCCCCTTCATGTAATTTATAGACGGAGATCCGATATTTTAAAAAAAAAATACAGATGGATATCCAGCTTAAGTTGCTACCTTTTTCTTCAAAAGTTTAAATTAGATGGACTTCCTTTTAAAATACAGAAACTCCTTAGTAATGCATTAAACTTGAAGGGTGCAAATTTGGAGAAAGGAGTATATTTTTGTTGTTATTTCGACATAAGGAATAAACAAGTGCTTCTTTACTAGGTCTATAAATATGAAAAAAACAGCACTTTTCTGAGACAGAAGTTCATTTGTTTTTGAGGAAGTTTGGAGTATTATAGCATTTTGTTTTCTTTCATGCAGGATACCAAGAAATATTGGGGTATCAATACCAATGAAAGCAACTTTCTTTATGACATATATAATGGTTGATGGTTGGGCTGGTATTGCTGGTGAAATTCTCAGATTGAAACCTCTGGTTATTTTTCATCTCAAGAACATGTTCCTTGTGAAAACTGAAAGGGATGTGGAGAGAGCAATGGACCCCGGGAGCATAGATTTTCCCGAGACACTTCCCAGTCTTCAACTATACTTTCTTTTGGGAATAGTATATGCTGTGGTTACTCCAATCCTTCTTCCTTTCATACTGATCTTCTTTGCCTTCGCTTATCTCGTTTACCGTCATCAGGTTAGTCCTTATCCTTTTATTCGTTTTATTTTTAACTTGTCAATTTGTTTATAAACCTTATTAAAGCACATAGCTGGAAGTAGCTCTTTTTGTATTGAAAGCAATTTATAAGAGCAATTCATTGCATCAGCGATCAAACATTGAGTAACCTAAAGATTTGTGTGGCATTTTATGGGGAATGTAGTTCGAGTGTTCACAACAATACGCATGTTACCGGTTTATCATTTTTATGAATATATACAGGGAAATTTTGTCACTTAAATTTCCTTTTGTATGGCGAGTATTAGTTACATTATTGAAGTTAGAATTGGTACAGAAAAAGATAGAAGGAATAGGGGGAAAATGTTCTAAATAATGAATGCCACTTGAAAAGAGTAACATTAAACTCGCTGATCTACGCCACACAAAATTGAGCCTCTGTGAATTTTCAATGAGAATATCCCTCAATACATTTTCTGAATATTGATATAGATAAGATTGACATAATAAAAGCACAATATCCCTCAACTACTTCAACTTATCATAAGAATTATCAAGTCATTTTCTAATCATGGACCAATAAAGTGACTGATCAATAAAAATACCACGAAAGGTTGTGGCAGGGTAGTAAGAACCCTTGTCTTCTTAACTAGAGGTCTCGGGTTCGAGCCGTGAGAATGGAGTTGCCTAGGTAGGGAGTGTGTTACACTCAAAGTAGAAGTTCCCTGTGCGGAATTGGATGCCCCAAAGCAGGTACTGGACACTGGGTTGGAAACAAAAAAAGTCGTGGTCCACGACTCACGGAAGTATAAAGTGAGATGTTAGCCTTTCAGTTTTTAACTAAAGGACTATTAGTTTCAGTAGAAAGTGAAGAAAACAATTTATGATTAAAAAAGGTTAAAATCTCACTCATACGTAAAAGTTAGTAAAACAATACAATTTCAAAGCACATGTGAGCAATACTAAAATCTCTAATATTTACGTATGATGGAAGACTAATTCTGGATCATGAGTCCTTTATATTGCTAAAATAAGGGTCTGCAGTATTGTGGGAGTCAATTTCCGTTCTTTGGTGACAGTTGGTGTTAAATAGTCCAATATAGGGAGGAAGTAGTATCCTTCTTCAAGAACATAGCTTTATATGGCGTATTCATCATCCATGATTTCTGATTGTTAGTTTGTTTTATACAGGTAATCAATGTGTACAACCAACGTTATGAAAGTTGTGCTGCGTTTTGGCCCCACGTTCATGGGCGGATTATAGCAAGCTTAGTAATATCTCAACTACTTCTGATGGGTCTGTTGAGCACAAAGAAAGCTGCAAAGTCCACCCCGTTCCTCGTGGTGTTGCCTGTTTTAACCTTAACATTTCATAAGTATTGTAAGAGTCGATTTGAACCTGCATTCAGGAAGTATCCCGTTGAGGTAACCTTCACTCGCTAGTCATATATTACATCTTTGTCAACACATTTCTGGCATATAACACATGCTTCCGTTTCTTCATATTTCTCCGTGATGAATCTTTAGCTAACAGAGGGAGCACGCTTCTGTTTATTAATTAGAGGGAACTTTGTCTAAAAGCTTAAGCTGATAGAGAGAACATATACTAGTCTATGTACTTATATCGACAACAAATAGTAGCGGAATAACATCTCACATCTCTCCTATGTTCATGATCATTTTCAGGAAGCAATGGAAAAGGACTTGCAAGACCGATCTTCTGAATCTGACGCCAACTTGAAAGCATACTTGGCTGATGCATATCTACATCCTATTTTCCACTCATTTGAAGAGATTGAATTGGAGGACGTTAAAATCGACAAAAAAACTCCTCCTCAAAGACCCAGCCCCCCTCTGAGTGAACTCAGTTCTCCATCCCCAACTCATGATGCCAAAGATCATAAGGAAGTCGAGCCATCTGGGACGTCTCAAACATCTCACAACGTCCAGCACTATGAAGTCGGACAACCAGGGGACTTGTTTCACTATGAATACGAACAAACCAGTCATGTATATCACTATGATTACCAGTCACAGTATCACCACGATTCGCAATATCAGCATAGTGGATATCATTATTGAAGCCAGGTTTAATCCTTAGTTTGATTGATGTTTAGCAACTCAATTGCCTTAACCTCCTTACTTAAGATCAGTTTAACATTTTGCTAAAAAGGTCATGCCCTCCTAGTTGTAATTTTTTTGTCCACCAATGTAAATGCATTTTAGTTTCTTTAATTTTCTTACAAGTTTTTTTGAGATGTTAATACATGTTCCTGTTTCTGGGTCGAGCTCGTCGTACCAGACTTGTCTAGTACGGGTTATCTCTCCTATGTAATTTGCGAGCTATTGCATATAAGAATGGGGTTTTACCCTATGTGCACTCAAAGGGTGGCAGCTGCGGGTTTTCCTTGTTATCAAAAAAATAAAAATACATGTTCTTGTTTTCCTCTTTGTTTGTTAAGAAGAAGAAATCTATGAGAAGTAGGAAAGTACCTTGTAATGCAGGTGTGAAATATAAAGGCGTACAGTCAGAATTTTAACTTGATGAGTTCGACTTTTAAAGTTATTACTATTGAATAGTGTTAAAATTAATGGATTTATTGATATTATAGTATACTTGTTGAATTTCTTTAGGATACAACAAAATACTATTGATGATAATTGAATTAAACACTAGTGAATCAAGAATTCAACTAAAACAAATATTTGTAAAGGACTAGATTACAAAGCAAAATTCTATAAAGAGGAAATTATATATAAAAAAAATGCACATATAGTAATTACATATATTTATTTTTATTTTTATCTTATACAGAAGAGACAATTTTTCAACTTGCAACATGACAGTTTTTTGCCATATTTAGAAAAGATTAAGGGCAATTTGGTCTAACTACTAATAGTTTCTCAATGAATAATATTGTACTTTACTTTTTTATCGTTGTATTTTTAACATTTGAGACATAAAAGCCCTTTAATATTTACTTTTCAGCTGCTAAATTTTTGCCTACTTTCCTTCTATTAATTAATGTATATAATATACTTCTTATTTCCTTTTCTTTATTACCTTATAACTTCTTTCATTTTACTTTTTATGGCAAAATCATTTTTAAAAAAATGCTAATTAGTTGAACTGTTTACCAAATATGGAAAGCTATGTCCTTTTCTTTTTTTTAAGTTTGTTATATATCTAAAAATATAAATAATACTATAAATCATAAAAATTAATAACTTAAATATTTAAAAGCTATATAAAAAATTTAATTGACTTTTGGAATTTTATTGACAATTTCTCTTATATAGAAGAGGCCGTTTTTCAACTTTCAACATGGCTGTTGTAACGACCCATTTGATCGTTTTGAGTACTTGAGATTGTTATTTGATAAAGCACTTCCTGGTAGATTCTGAATGGGTGTTTTCGACTATTTATAATTATAATTATGAAATTAGTGAGGTACTTTTAATAATTTATTTTATTGGTGGTTAAAGAAATAGTGGACTACTTTATCGCTTTTATAATTAGGCATATATAATTAATAAATAGTAGAAATCTAATATTGTGTTAATTAGAATTGGGAAGGATTGCTTGTGCAATGAATTAGGACCGTATTACTGCTATTAGCAAATATAATTGGGAACTAGAAATCCTAATGATTGGGTTCAATAATTGCGTACTACTCTCTCTGTTTAAAAAAGAATGACCCTATTTTCTTTTTAGTTTGTTCCAAAAAAATGACCCTTTCCTTTTTTGGCACCACTTTAACTTTAACTTTCCACGTGACATGTTTAAGACCACAAGATTAAAAGGCATTTTGGTACATGTGACATAACTTTAATTTAGAACCATTAGATTAAAAATCTTCTTTCTTTTCTTAAACTTCATTTCAAGTCAAACTAGACCATCCTTTTTGAAACGGAGGGAGTAATTAATTGGGGTTTCTTTAAAGAAATATAAAAATGAATTAAATAATTATTTAATTACAATAGCGAAAGTTGCAGGGAAGTAAGAATTTGCCCGTGGGAATCTAATTTCAATAGTTAGTTAGAATTGAGTTTTAGTATATTGGGATAGGCAATTAAATATAAGGTGAATTGAATTATTTAAACTCCATTTAAGTTATGCTAATTGGAGGAATTAAGACCTATCCTTAGGTTTAAACTTTAGAAAATTGATTATATAATTAGGTGAGTTTTTGGGTCTAGGTTAGACATAGAGTAATATGATGTTTATGGACTCGTTAATTTACAAATTATATGTTCTTGATAGATTGAAAGGTTCGAAGGCATTGAAGAAAGGAAAAGGATTGGACAAGTAGTTTGCTTGACTTTCGTTCTTCGGTGGAGGTAGATTATGGTTTATGCTATTTGATAGTAAACTCTTAATAGTGATTGATATGCATTGAATGATATTGTGAAGTTTTCTATGTACTTGATTGTGTGGTTGTGTTGCTTGGTTGTGTGTTTTGTGATTGGTCTGAAATTCTGAGACATGAAATTTATATTTTTGAACCCTCCTTATCGAAGTGATGCCTTGAATAAAGAAGGCTTGATGAAATATTATCAATGAATTGAAAGTGGTGATAATAAATGATAAATTAATGATATTATTGGATCGGAGTGTCACGTTCCGATACGGTATAATTGGATCGGAGTGCCACGTTCCTACACTGTATAATTGGATCGGAGTGTCACGTTCCGACACGATAGTATTAAAGGAAAAACATATTGAATTAACGGAATGTACTCAATCTCAAAGAACTCAATTCCCCAAATGGTTTAGTTGGAGGCATGAGTCCTCGTGGATGATTTTGATATTGTTGACTTTTATTACATACTTACTTTAGTGTCGTTGACACTTGTTCATGTTGTTTGTTGTTTATCACCTGTTAAGTGCTATAGTTGAGTTCATACTATTATTCATTGTATATTAGTTTCTATTTTGGGTTGACCGATGATGCCTACTTAGTACATGTTGCCCCGTACTGAGCCCTACTTGTGTTTTCCTTGATTTCCTTTTATGGAGTGCAGTGAGTGTACCAGCGACTTCGACTCACCTTCAGCTCTAGTCAGTCTCAAGTATATTAGGTTCCAGGTTGAGCTACTCATTCAAGCTCGTGTTGGATTCTCTCGGTCATAAAATGATGTCCTTAGTTTTCGAACATAGACTATTTAATTTAATTATTTTATGTCTTTAATACTCTTAGACTTAGTATTTAAAAATTAGATGTCCTTAATGTAATGAATTTAAGATTTTGGGGATAATATGTAACAACTTTAGAGGTTACTTTGATAAGTTTGGAGCTTCCTCATTATTTTTGTTATTCGTAGTTGAATTATTGGTATATGTTGGGGTTTGGATTTCTTAGTTCGCCTAGGAGAATAAGTGTGGGTGTCACTCACGACTCATTTTAATCGTGACAACTGTTTTTTGCCATATGTAGGAAGGTTAGGGCAATTTGGTTCAACCACTAATAGTTTCTCAATGAATAATATTGTACTTTACTTTTTTATCGTTGTACTTTTAAAATTTGAGACATAAAGCCTTTAATATTTACTTTTCGCTGCAAAATTTTTGCCTACTTTCCTTCTATTAATTAATGTATATTATAAGGTCCCATTCTTATTCCCTTTTCTTTATTACCTTATAACTTCTTTCATTTTACTTTTTATGGCAAATCATTTTTAAAAAAAATGCTAATTAGTTGAACTGTTTACCAAATATGGAAAACTATGTCCTTTTATTTTTTAGTTTGTTATATATCTAAAAATATAAATAAACCTTAGTATTTGAAAATTAGATGTCCTTAATATGATGACTTTCAGATTTTGGGGATGATATGTAACAAACTTTAGAGGTTACTTTGATAAGTTTTGGAGCTTCCTCATTATTTTTGTTATTCGTAGTTGAATTATTGATATATGTTGGGGTTTGGATTCCTTGGTTCGCCCACCTAGAAGGTTAAGTGTGGGTGCCACTCACGACTCATTTTGGATCGTGACAACGATTTTTTGCCATATGTAGGGAAGGTTAAGGGCAATTTGGTCCAACCACTAATAGTTTCTCAATGAATAATATTGTACTTCACTTTTTTATCGTTGTACTTTCAAAAATTTGAGACATAAAAGCCCTTTAACATTTTACTTTTCAGCTGCAAAATTTTTGCCTACTTTCCTTCTATTAATTAATGTATATAATATAGGTCCCACTTCATATTCCCTTTTCTTTATTACCTTATAACTTCTTTCATTTTACTTTTTATGGCAAAATCATTTTTAAAAAAATGCTAATTAGTTGAACTGTTTACCAAATATGGAAAACTATGTCCTTTTATTTTTTAGTTTGTTATATATCTAAAAATATAAATAATATTATATGTCATAAAAATCAATAACTTAAATATTTAAAAGTTATATAAAAAAATTTAATTGACTTTCGAAATTTTATTATTGTCAATTCATAATTCACAATAATTAACAATTTAAAAATTATAAAATACATATAAAAAATGACTTGACTTTAAAAATTTTTTATCAGTGCAACAAAAATAGGGACAGTAAAAGTTATATATATGATCTAAAAATTACGTTAAATATTTAAAAGACATATAAAAATGATTAATTTTTTGAAATTCTTCATTTCACGTAAATTAAAACAAAGAGAATAATATATATTATTTTTAAAATTATATAAAAATTTGCAACAACTTAAAATCTTTTTAAATCATATAAAAATTTGGCTAACTTTTTCAAGTTCTATGACACTCCCTTCGTCTCATATTAGTTGATCATCTTACTAAATCAACAAAACATTATTTAAATTTTTCCTATATTGCCGTTGTCGTTAATTCCTTTTGAAAGTGTCACATTTGTTTGTAAAATTCTCACAAAGTTTTTAAAGGATTGAATTAGTAAAGTTATTTTCTTATTTATAATTTGTTCAGTACCGTACAAAATAAAAAGTAATTAATTAATATGAGACAAACGATTATTGGGCCCCGTGCTGGCACGGGGTCGTGTATCTAGTAATAAAAATAAAGGACACATATATCTTTTTAAAAGTAGGTGCTCCCTCCCTTTTTTTTTAGTTGTCATGAAGATTTTTTGAAATTCAATCCGACTAATTTTTTAATTTAAATTAGATTATATTAATACACCATATAAAAATAAAATTTTAGATGTAGAAAAACTAAATGAAAATTACTATACATTGCATATTTTTCATATCAATATAATAAAAAAAAATGTATCTTAAAATGTTAGTCAATATTTATATGTTTGACTATAAAAGGAAAATTATGACAATTAAAACGGAATGGAGAAATACATTCTATCTGTTCTTTTTCAGTTGTCATATTGCATTATTTGAGAGTCAAGTTGACTAACTTTCAAACTTAATTAGATTACATTAATATAATATTTAAAATTTAAAAATTGGGTATTCAAAAACTATAAGAAAAATACTTTAAGTTACTGTTTATTTTCATATCAATATAATAAAAAATACATTTTAAATGTTAGTCAATGTTCATAACATTTGACTCTTAAAAAGGAAATTATGACAACTAAAAAAGAAAAAAGAGAGTAATTAATTTGATTCGATTATTTTAATTATCTTTTGCTAAAACTACAATTAAACCATATTTTATGAATTTATAAACTTAAATTCAAAATCAAATCAATTGCTTTTTCAATTTGCAGTGAATATCCCTACTTATAAATCAATATTTCAAGATAATTTCTTAGTTATTCATCAAATGCACATAAAAAGGATTTAAAACTCACACATTTTCAAATAATCATTTTGTCATATACATTTTCGTTTGCATCAAACATAGATATAAGTCTTCTTTTTTCAAATTATATAATACTTTATTTTCTTTCAATCAAAAATTTAATTCAGAACCATTATTTTCTGAGTACGACAAAACTAAAAAACCAAAATTAAATATGATTTGACTTTATGCACGACGCTTATTCACACATTCAGTCAACTTTTCATATCCAACTACATTTTCATTAATGTATTCTCTTTTAAATATGATTCTTTTTCTTAAACCAATTTTATATGTTATCTTAATTTTTTTTTGTTTAAAAGTCACAAAAATTGTGACCAATATAGCATACAATGTTAGATTTCATAGTCCAATTAAATAAGCGAGTATAATTTTCTTACATAAAATAATAATGTTATCACCTTATAAATTTATCACATAAAATCAAAAAAGGTGAAGGTTTGTGTAGAAATAGATTCTAAAATTATAAAAATCTCAGGTTTAAGTTTTTTAAAATGTTAGTCAAAATTTATATGTTTGACTATAAAAAAAGAGAGGAAATTATGATAATTAAAACGGGACGGAGAAATACACTCCACATGTTCTTTTTTTAATTGTCATGTTACATTTTTCGAGAGTCAATTTGATTAAATTTCAAACTAAATTAGATTACATTAATATAATATTTTAAAATAAAAAAAATTAGATATTCAAAAACTATAAGAAAAATACTTCAAGTTACAATTTTTTTTCATATCAGTTTAATAAAAAAATACATCTTAAATGTTAATCAAAGTTTATAACATTTGACTCTTAAAAATAAAACCATGACAACTAAAAAGAAAAAAAAAAGAGAGTAATGATTTGATTCTATTATTTTAATTATCTTTTGCTAAAACCATAATTAAACCACATATTATCAATTTATAAACTTAAATTTCAAAATCAGATCAATTATTTTTTCAATTTGCAGTGAATATCCCTACTTATAAATCAATATTTCATGATAATATCTTGTTTATTCATCAAATGCACATAAAAAAGATTTAAAACTCACACATTTTCAAATAATCATTTTGCCATATAAAACATTTTCGTTTGCATCAAACATAGATATAAGTCTTTCTTTTTCTCAAATTATATAATACTTTATTTTTTTTCAACCTAAAATTTAATTCAAATTCATTATTTTCTGAGTACGACAAAATTAAGAAACCAAAGTTAGATATGACTTGGCTCATTTGACTCTTAAAAATAAAACCATGACAACTAAAAAGAAAAAAAAAAGAAAATAATGATTTAATTCTATTATTTTAATTATCTTTTACTAAAACCATAATTAAACCACATAGCATCAATTTATAAACTTAAAATTCAAAATCAGATCAATTACTTTTTCAATTTGCAGTGAATATCCCTACTTATAAATCAATATTTCTAGATAATTTCTTTTTTATTCATCAAATGCACATAAAAAAAGATTTAAAACTCGCACATTTTCAAATAATCGTTTGTCATATAAAACATTTTCGTTTGCACCAAACATAAATATAAGCCTTTCTTTTTTTCAAATTAAATTATTCTTTTTTTTTTTCAATCTTAAATTTAATTTAAAACTATCATTTTCTAAGTACGACAAAACTAAGTAACCAAAAGTAGATATAACTTGACGTTATCTACCGCACTTATTCACACACTGCTGTCAACTTTTCATATCCAACAACATTTTCATTAATGTAATTTCATATATTTTCTTAATTTTTTTGTTTAAAAGTCACAATAATTGTGACGAATATAGAATACAATATTAAATTCATAGTCCAATTAAATAAGAGAGAATATTTTTTTTACATAAAATGTTATTACCTTCAAAATTTATCACATAAATTCAAAAAATGTTATACAAATTTAATCGACTCTAACGACACCATATGAACAATGGTGATGCCGACTTTAATCATCAGATATTTACTGTCCAAGACTAGATTTTTTTTGTTGTGTCTTGGCAAGTAAAGTACTAATTTTTATTACTTGCCATGATGGCAAAGCCTAGATTTTTTTGTTCTATAAATACAATGGAGTGTGTTTTCTTTTTTTGAGTTCATATATCACTAATTAATCCTTGTTTGGGGGATCAAAATGGCAACATTCTTGAAAACCCAATTGAGTTCCCATGCCATAGAGGGTGAAGAAAGTGGGAATGGTGAAGTTGAGAAAAACCCTTCTAAAACCCTTTCATTTCCCTTTTGGTACTGTGCTGAAACAGGTATATACAGCAGCAAGTACCCTTCCATAAAATTGCCAGAAGACCCTTTTCTTGATGTTGTTTCCTTCATTTTTTCTCACAAAAATGGTGGGGTTTCTGCTCTTGTGGACTCAGCTTCTGGCATTTCAATTTCCTATTCAGAGCTTTACCCCATGGTTAAGTCTATGGCTAGTGGTCTTCATCAAAGGGGTGTTTCACAAGGTGATGTTGTTTTGATTCTACTCCCTAATTCCATTTATTTCCCTGTTATTTTGTTGGGTGTTTTGGCTCTTGGTGCAATTGCAACTACTATGAATCCCTTTAGTAATTTGTTAGAGATAAAGAAGCAAGCCCTTGATTGTTCTGTAACTATGGCATTTACTTCTAATGATAAAGTTGATAAATTGTCTACATTAGATATTCCAATTATAGGGGTGCCAGAAATTTTGGTTTCTGGTTCGAATTGTAGTGAAAGTTCCGTTTTTTATGAGCTGATTACCTGTGATCCCAACTGGGATTCAAGACCTAAAATAAGTCAGCAAGACACAGCGGCAATTCTGTACTCGTCTGGTACTACTGGTGTGGGAAAAGGCGTTATCTTGACTCATCGGAACTTTATAGCCATGGTGGAAACTTTTGTGAGGTTTGAAGCTTCACAATATGAATATTCGAGTTCTGAGAATGTGTATTTGGATGTTACACCAATGTTTCATGTGTATGGGCTTTCTCTCTTTGTGATGGGGTTGTTGTCGTTGGGAACTACTATTGTTGTGATGAGAAAATTTGATGCTGATGAGATGGTGAAAGCTATTGAGAGATACAATGTCACTCATTTCCCCCTAGTCCCACCATTACTAATGGCATTGACTAAAAGAGCAAAGGACGGTGCTTCGAGCAGTATGAAGAGCTTGAAACAGGTTTCATGTGGTGCAGCACCAGTAAACCCAAAATCCATTGAAGACTTTGTTCACACTCTCCCAGATGTTGATTTCATTCAGGTATGTCCCCTAAATCATTGACGGTCAATTGGATGCATCTTACCACATGTGTCAAAGTAGCTAACATTTTGGAAAGACAAAGTTGTTAGTTAGTTCAAAGTAGAAGTGCTTGTGCTTATGTTCTTTGATCTGGTTAACTGCCCTGTTTCGTTTTTGTTCTATTTGATAAGGATGAGATCAGATTACTTTCTCTCGTATTTTAAAGAACACATTAGGGAAAAAATCAGTTGGGTTATATGTTGTTAGCTCTAGATATAAGTCTAATTGAAGCTCTTTACCTCAGTTTAACCTTCAAAAATAAATACTTTCTTCTTCTGATTCTGATTCTGATTCTGATTCTCTTGTCCTGTGAGTCAATTGGCAATTGTAGGCGTGTTAGAATATTGCAACTTGAAGCATTACTCATCCAAAGAGATGGAAATGGCACAATTATCTGTTTGTTTTGCTTTCACTATTCAGAAAAATATGTCAAAATTTGTTGTGCAGGGATATGGCATGACTGAGTCAACTGCTACTGGAACACGTGGTTACAATACTGAAAAGCTGCATAATTATTCTTCAGTAGGGCTTCTAGCTCCAAACATGCAAGCTAAAGTAGTGGATTGGATATCCGGTTCAACCTTAGCTCCCAACTGCATGGGTGAGCTCTGGCTTTGTGGACCTGGTGTAATGAAAGGTACTTAGTTTCTCTGTGCTACTGGTTCTATTTATCTGAAGATTCTGAAATGCTCTTTATGCTGCTAAATCATCATATAATTTTCTAAGCCGCTAAATTTTGAAAGATTTTTTCTGGTGGATATGCATCATCCTTAGATTTCTTAAAAAGATTTTAGGTGAAAACTGTGAAACTCTTAGCTCATATAACCATAGTGTATCTCTGATATGTATGATATTGTTTGAGGTAATGCTTAACAAAAGCCGATTTGCAAAGTTATTGCCAAGTGCCTTACCATATATCTTGTTTCGGCTTTACAACTATTTATGCTCCCTACAGTAAGTAAAAATTCTGTATTTGGCTTCAATTTCCAGGATACTTGAATAACTTAGAGGCTACTAAGTCTATTATTGATGACAATGGTTATCTCCATACTGGTGATATTGCGTATTTTGATGAAGAAGGATATCTTTATGTCATTGACCGTCTGAAAGAGACTATCAAATACAAGGGCTTTCAGGTAGATCTTTCAATTTCTTCTATTGGAGTTCTTGCATATTTTCTGAGATCTAAAACTTGTTATGCTGCTTCTGATATCTTATATTCATAAATATAGATCCGACTTGTAGTTCATTGTTCAATTTTTTCTTGATGCTTCATATGTTTGAGTAGCATCAGAAATTTACCCCGAGACCTAAGGCTTCCATTATTATTTCAATCATTCTTTTAATATTTTGTTGAGTATGATGGATGGATTCTCTTGCTGTGTATAATTTTGCAGATAGCTCCTGCTGATTTAGAAGCTGTATTGGTCTCACATCCAGATATCATTGATGCTGCAGTAACAGGGTAAGCTTGACTGGTGCTTCAGATATTGGTGCATACCTGTTAAAAGGAATACATGTAATTTGAATAGAAATTATTAATTTATCCTCCATGGATACCATTTCGATGACACTGAACTTCATTCCCAAGAAGGGACTGCCAAATATGAAAAATACAAAATAAAGGTGACTCGCTTGGAAAAATGGACATCAACCTCTAATGCCTGGTAGAAGCATGAATGGGGGAGAACTACTTTTTTTCAATCACACCTAACTGTTCCTTCATGTGGTTTACCATGGTAGTGAACTTCCGTAAAATAGAAATTCGCGATATATCTCTTGCTCGAGTTAGAGAAGAAATTTGATTTGCTGCTGCATATATCAATTTGGCTCAGAGTATATCTGGTAGTCCTCACATATTTTTGGTGTCTAGACTGATGTAGTAAGTTATGCTCTCATCACTTTGTACCTAGAGCCAGTATTGTCACTGGTTTATATAATCATGAAAGATATTGAATCACGGTTTATATAATCATGAAAGATATTGAATCACGGGGACTGTCCAACCATACTAAAAGGAGCTTTCCCTTTACTTATTTCCTTTATGCAGATATAATGAAAACGAGTCGGACTGCAAATCTGAGCATGCCCAGATATTTGGATTTTAAAATTTTTAATTGTATTGGAAGATGTTATCATCAAGTAGTGGAAATAAGTGCATGATAAAATTTACCGGTCTTTACTCAAAATTTGTGGAAGATATTAGAGAAAATGTCAGTAAAAGTACTCCACGTTGGATTTTTATCACCAAATTTTCCATGCTGATCTTGGAGTAATTGCATAATATCATTTCTTTCTACCACTTTTAGCATGATCAGGCTTCTAGCTCTTATCCACTTTGTTGTTCTTCGATTTTTCAGAGCCAGAGATGAGGAAGCTGGAGAAATTCCAGTTGCATTTGTCGTCAAGAGAGACGGGTGTGCGGTTTCCCAAACAGATGTAATCGACTTTGTTTCTAAGCAGGTAATAGTCAGCTTCACTGTCTGTTTTTTCGTGTTTCTTTGTGTTATTCCCTTGCTTCATCTGGCAGTGAGTCATTCGTCTCCCTGCTAGTATGACAATTGACACACCACCACCACATATCCTGTATAAATCCCACAAGTGGGGTCGGGTGGTGTACCCCTACCTCGTGAAGGTAGTGAGTTTGTTTCCAATAGACCCTCGAAGAATAAGATAGTAGGAGGGTACTAATAATAATTGATATGGGAAACTAGACACACTCAACTATTTACTACCTTCTACCCTAACCACAGCCTCCATATCCTCCCTGCTAGTATGACATGGCTAATTATATGATTTTCAAGAATACATGTATATTATGCATCGCGAATTCTTGGTATATAGTCGCCTCCATTGCTTATCACTTCATATTCTTCATAACAGGTTGCACCATTCAAGAGGATTAGAAAAGTTCACTTCAGAGCTTCCATACCCAGGTCTGCAGCTGGGAAGATACTTAGAAAGGAGTTAAGGAACATATTAACTTCCAAATTATAGAGCCTCTTCATCAACTGTTGAGCTCTGAAGCTGCCTAACAAGTTCGTTAACTGGCTATACACAGAAGAAATCAGTTATAGATTAAGATACTTTTTTTGTGTTCTCTTATAATAGATGCAAAAACACCAGTTACCTGGTAATATGTACAATTTTCTTTATCAACCTTATGATTTCAGCAGCTCTAGTTTCCATCTATAGCTGCCAAAATGTATCGAATAATCCCTTCGTTCAGTATATTGATCTCCTGATATTTTGCTGAAATTGAGAGCAATTTTTTTATTTTTTTTTTACCTTCAAGTGAAAAACTAGAATCTGGCAGCCCACATGTTTGGTAAGTCTTGAAGTTTTTACCACTTGAGGCAGAGTATAACAAGAACTCTGGTCCAATGCCTAAGTGAAATGATTCAACAAAGGAACTTGTAGCTTGTTTGATCAAGTTTTCGAGAAGTCAAAAGTGTTTAATTTTTTTCTAACTTATATTACTTAAAAGTGTTTTTCAAATCGATTAGTAAAAAATGCAAGAAAAGTACTATTTCCCGAAATATATCTTTAAAAGTTACATACAGACAAAAGAAGGCAACGAACAAAACTGATTATAGTATTGTTAGAGACAAAGAGTCACTCTTTTATATGTGATGGAGAGAATAAGAATCATCTTTTTCTATTCACATCCACACAAATTTCTTCACTTGCCAGTTCAAAAAATGGACCAACTACATTCTCTTCTTTTCAAGATTCGCCATGGCAACAGCTTCAGCTGTTCCAAGGAGTTTATTTCTCCCCAATTTTCAATACCCAACAACTCTCTATCAAATAAAGCTCAAATCTTTACAAACCCCACTTAGAATCCTTTCTCAGAAATCCAATTTGAGCTCTAATGTAGTCAATATCAAGACAAATTTCGTCGAAAATACACAATCCCATGAAAGGGGTGTTAAGAGAATTCACTCTAGTAGAAGACTTATTGTTAGATCCATGGGATCAGACAGTAGTGTTGCATCCACAGGGTTACCAAGCAAGGCAAAAATATTGAATCTTTTTCTCTTTCATATTGTGAAATTTTGTTGATAGTGGCCAAAATTTTAAAATAAGCTTGTTTTTTGGAAAATATTTTTTTGTTAGTTTTTTTCTAAAAAGTACTTTTGGAGAGTAGTATTTCGTGTTTGACTAATCAATTTGGAAAACAGTTTTGCCTATATTATAGTTTATGGGGGAAAATATTACTTTTTTAGCTTTTTGTATACCCCTTTCGTGGGAGCACCCACTGTTTTTACTCCTTGGTAGCTCGAACTTATAACCTAAGTGTGAGGAGTGCTTAACCTCCGAGCAACTACCTGAAAAAACAATTTTTGTTACTATTCAAAGCTTGAGTTTTGATTATTATTATTTTTGGGTGTTTGTTTTGCTGTAGGTGTTTGGAGCATTGCATTTATTAGTTTCACTTGGAATCATACTGGCTATGGATAAATTGTTAAAGAAAGCATTTGTGGAAGCTGCTATTAAGTTCCCAAGTGCTTATTTGGAATGTTTTGCACATTTGCTGTTCTAACGATTCTTGACTCCGTTGTTCCTAAGGCTGCAGAAGGATTGATGAACTTTTTTGAGCCTGCACTTTTGTTTATCCAGAGATGGCTTCCGTTGTTTTATGTACCTTCTTTGGTTGTTCTCCCTCTTGCCGTCAAGGATGTTCCTGCAGCTTCTGGGGCCAAGATTTGTTTTATACTAGGTACCACATCTTAACTATACGAAATCGCTACACTTTTGGTTCTTTTTGCAGAAAGAGCTCTTAAGATCAACTAATTTAAGTTTGATGCCTATTTAGCTTCTAGAGGCCCTTGTTTGCTAATTAATAATACACTTTAAGTGATGTGAATAAGAAAATGCTATTAGTTACTCATAACTGGATATCTTCCTATGAAAGAAACAAAGTTTTTTGGACATTGCTCAGTAGGACCTGTTTAGAATTGAACATGTTCCTACTAACTTGTACCCAAACATATAGTAAGCTGCTCGACTAGTTATCCTTACAGCTTGTTGAATGGTTGTTACGTATTGTCATAATGATTGTTGTGTGAATACACCGTTTTGATAGATTGTATTGTTTCTCGTCATTTCATAATACCACGCACCAAGCAATTTAAAGAGTAAGCTTTCAGTTATTAAAATGGTAAAATAAGATTAATACTAAGTAAGAGAAAAATAAGGTAATGAGGCAATCAAACCGAATCAGTATGTCACATATATATGTTTATGAAAAACTGCAGCTTCTTCCTTTGCTTTTCTCACTTTGTGCAAGTCTCTTTGTTCATGCCAAGAGAGTAACTGATTTTTTACTTTTCTACAGTTGGAGGCTGGTTGGCTTCTCTTTGTGTTGCGGGTTTCACAGCTATATCCGTGAGGAAAATGGTAAAGACCGAGATGATACCTGCTGAGCCCATGGCAAAGCCTTCTCCGTTTTCTTCTTTGGAGATGTGGACTTGGAGTGGTATCTTTTTGGCATCATTTGTTGGTGCACTTTACTATCCGACAGCGCTGGGAACAAGTGCTAGAACATGCCTACCCTTTCTACTTTCATCTACTGTATTAGGCTACCTAGTTGGATCAGGGTATGATTCAGCATGAATAAATCTACTTTTCAGTTTATCGTGGAAACTTTTCTTCGTTTTCTTGTTCATCTAGTCTATACATTCATAAGTTTTATATCCTCAGGCTTCCATCGGCTGTAAAGAAGGTTTTCCATCCAATCATCTGTTGTGCAGTCTCTGCAGATCTTGCAGCCATTGCTTTTGGATACCTTTCTAAGTCTGGCCTTGATCCAGTTCTTGGTGAAGACTTTACTTCTATGTTATAATTTATTTACTTTCTTGTTCTTACACCGTGAACATGAAAGTTGACTTGCTATAGCTATATCAAGTTAGATTAGCCATGTCAATGGTACATGATGTAGTAGATAAAAAGAAGTTTAACAACATTAATTGTCCATTCAGCTAATCAAATTGTACTTTTGCGTTGCTTATTTTATTCAGGGGACTATCTAACAAAGGCCGCATCTAATCCTGGAGCTGGGGACATTCTCATGGGATTTTTGGGATCAGTCATCATCTCCTTTGCCTTCTCAATGTTCAAGCAAAGAAAGGTAATTAGAAATGAACTGCAACTAAGGCTGATAACAGGACAGAAATTTAAAGTGATTCAAAATTTTAGAAGAATTTTTATGTTTACGGGTGATTGGTGAGGAAGGATGTAAACGGCACAAGCATGGAACAAAATAAGAAAAAAGAGAGGCAAATTTCAAAGACTTAAAGAATAAAACGAATTGAACAATGACATTTCAAACCTAGCAGTTGATTCATTATGAAGTTGAATTGCTTGTCCTTCGCTTTTATTACAAACATAAATTTTTTTCTTTTTATCCTTCACCTTCCTGACTTCTTGCAGCCAATGTAAGATGGATTCACTCTCTTTCAGCTTCTCACCGTTCCTGTCTTTTGCTTATGCTAATTATCTATTTCCTACTCTCAGCTTGTTAAACGGCATGCTGCTGAGATTTTCACCTCTGTCATTATATCCACTCTATTTTCACTATATTCAACCGCTCTCATTGGAAGGCTGATTGGGTTGGAGCCAAATTTGACTATATCGATCCTACCACGATGCATAACTGTGGCACTAGCTCTCAGCATTGTTTCTCTATTTGAAGGTAAGGAACATCTCCTTGATGATCATGTTCTCTGAAAGCTTGATGAATCATGGATTATCTGGTAATCGAGAGTGGAAAAGATGCTAAAACTCTTCTTGAATACGTGATATTCAGGTGTGAATTCATCCCTAACAGCAGCGGTCGTTGTACTAACTGGTCTGGTGGGAGCAAATTTTGTTCAGGCAGTGCTGGATAAACTTGGCTTCAATGATCCTATTGCTCGAGGAATTGCAACTGCATCAAGGTACTAGCCATTTTCATTGTGCAGATAGCAATCATTTAGCTTTACAATGAGAGGACGGTTCCTTGTAAGAGTTATATCAAATGCTCCATTTCGAAAAGAAATAAAAGAAGATAATCCATTTCAAAAGAGAATTATATCAAATGCTAGAAGTACAAAAATTGGCTTTTGCTACCTAAGTTTACGATAACAAGTTTTCTTCTTCTAGGATCAACAGTTTGAGTTAAACTGTAAAATTATATTTTAATTAGGTGAAGATCGATTTTTATGTTTGAGAAATTTACATAGAAGAAGACCAAAGCTGTATAATATTGCTCTAATGACTATTTGTCTTCTGTTTTAAGTGCTCATGGGCTCGGAACAGCAGCTTTGTCAGCTAAGGAACCTGAAGCTCTTCCATTCTGCGCTATAGCATATGCCCTGACTGGTATATTTGGCTCTATTATATGCTCCGTTCCAGCAGTAAGACAGAGCCTACTGGCAATTGTCGGCTGAGCTTGTTCATCTTCACATTCATCTTTCTTCATACCAATTCGATCATTCTGTTGGGATGATGCCAGCACAATCACCCAAGTTAAGGTTCATAAGGCAACGGGCAACTTGCTGTTTCTTCACAATGTTCAGATTCCAGATGCAAGGTGTTTATAAAGTTAAGTTTCCATTGTTTCTCTATCACTCTTGAGGAACATGATTAGGAACTTTCCATAGTTTTTCGTTGTAAGTTTTTTTCCTGTAAATTGAAACGAATTGCTACTTCTTTTATGAAAGTAAGCACAGCTGAATACTCAAATGTATTTATGATCTTACAATTCATAATTATATTCTGGAGATCAATTATCAACAGCCTTCCACCATCAGTACTCTTTTGCACTTAGAAGGATGAAATAGGATTTATTACTTCCTTAGGGGATACACTAAAAAAGATTGAAATGTAACTTTGCACAAAGCTGAATAGGCATCATAAAACTATGATAACAATATTTTGTGTCAATATTGTGACAAGTCATGTGGAATGGCAATCAAGTGAAGATCATTCTTCCTGTTTGCAGTTATTCCAAATGTTTCAGTCATATCTAGATCCTCTGGTTGTTTTCCATTAGGAAGTTTCCAGTCAAAGTGGTAAAGCAACTGTGCTAAGGGATACATCACGTCCGCTAAACTGTACTGCATTCCTGGACATATCCTGCTTCCTGCACCAAACGGAATAAATTGATAATGATTTCCCTTAAAATCCACAGAACTGTTTTCAAATCTCTCTGGAACAAAATTTTCAGGGTCGTCCCAACTTTCAGGATCTCTTGCCATAGCCCAACAATTAATAATCACTTTGGTTTTAAGAGGAATAGTGTATCCGCCTATTGTTGTTTCCTCCCTGCATTCTCTAGGGGTTAAAAGTGGACCTGGAGGGTGTAACCTTAGTGTTTCTTTCACCACTAACTTCAGATATTTCAACTTTTCGAGATCATTGTCATCCAAATCTTTCTTCCCTTTACAGGCCCATCTCACTTCTGCCTGTGCTTTCGCCATTACATTTGGGTTCTTCAGCAGTTCAGACAATGCCCATTGTATTACTGTTGCTGAAGTTTCAGTTCCCCCGAAGAACATGTCCTACAACATTGAAGTTTTACTATTAACATATGTTTTCTTCAAATGATAGAGACTAACAATAACTACCTCATTTTATGTAACATTCTGCGATTTTATAGAGTTTAAGAAACAAAAGAAGACTTAGCTAACGATTGACTGTTAAAATGAGATTAGAACCAAATCAACTTACAAGAATGACTGCTTTGATGTTGTCATTTGTCATAGGAAATTGAAGTTCATCATTCTCCATAACTCTGAGTAAAACGTCAATCAAATCTTCACCCTCAAACTCGTTGTTGCCTTTTTCCCCATTTGCTTTATTCCGTTTATGATCATTAATAATATTATCCAATATTACATCAAGCTTATGATGCATATTCATCAATCTGTTTCTCTTTCCACTGATTTGATGAAGTAATTTCCATGAAGGAAAGAGATCTACCACATCAAATCCAGCTAATACGTCTAGTACTTCCCTCATGATCGTTAACAAATTGTCTCTATCATCCCATACTTTTCCGAAAGCTGATCTACATATAATAGAGCTGGTAAGATGAAGAGCCTTTTCAGTCATGTTAACCACATCATCTGGTGTGGAGCGAATTGATGTGACAAGATTATGAACCTCATCTTGTCGAATTAAACTAAACGACTTGACCATCTTTGCACTGAGTAGCTCTGAAGTGCATATTTTTCGCATCTGTTTCCAGTAATCTCCATATTCTGCAAATGCAATGTCTTTTTGACGATAAAAGACTATATCAGATGCCACAAGCTTTGGCCTTGCTGCAAAAGAAAGGTCATGAACTTTTAGAATTTCTTTTGCCAAATGAGGAGATGATAAAACAACTGCATCAACTTCCCCTAGCTGCAAGTGCATCAATGGCCCATACTTTTTGGCTAATTTGTTAAGAGCATGATGTGGAAGTGCTCCAATAAGGTGATGCATGCTTCCAATAAGAGGCAATTTCCATGGACCTGGTGGCAATAATCTTTGGTTCATTTCTTTCCATTTTCTAACTACAATAAAGAGAATGGAGAAGAAAAGCAAGATTGAAATTAAGTTAAAATGGAAGTGCTGAATCTCCATATTATCACAATGAGGAAGAACTCTTGTCAAATTTATAATTCAATTGCTATCAAAATGAACAGTTAAAAATAATTAAAATAGGGAGTTGTGTGGCCAGTTTTGCTTATATGCAAATCAGGTAGATTAATAGATATAGCTTAGGTATTAATGCTGATTAAATAAGTTAACTGTGCTTTGAAATATTAACAGCTATATATAACCTAATTTAAAGCTAGGCATTAGCGTTAGTGGCGTAGCCAGAGATTTGATCAGGAGTGTTCAAGAATAATGGTGCGTGGCTGTCATTTTATCGGGGTGTCCAAGAATAATGGTGTGTGTGCTGTTTGAGGTTCGAATCCGGAACTTCTTGATTTTAAATGGACACCCATTACCACTGCGCCAAAGGCATAGGTTTCGGAAACCCTTATAGACTTTTAAGTCAAGATTAATGCTCTCTTCATTCAGATGACACAATAAGGACTGGACTAGGCACCAGATGACAGACATTAAAGGTCAGAACTAGCTTTGCAAACAGAGAAAGACCAATGGTTGAGGTTTTATGAGCAAACTGCTTCTATTACTATATTCATCAATGAAACAGAACAAAGCATGACAGTCAACAATTCTCTAAAGCAGTGAAAATAACATGTAGTCACTGTCTTCAAAAATTATATAGAAAAACTGAAATACCAAACAAAACCCCAACTAACCCTCCACCAGGGGTCAAGGCCCGAATGTAGTTCCTTCACACTGCATAATTCCAACCAAGATCAATTATTAACAGCCTTCCACCGTCACTTCTATGCACTTATAAGGATGGAATATGATTTATTACACATAAAAAGATTGAAATGGAACTTTTCACAGAGTCTGAATAGGAAAGAAAGCATCATACAACACTATGATAACGACATTTTGTGTCAATATTGTGACAAATCATGTGGAACGGCAATCAAGTGAAGATCGTGTTTCCTAGCTGCAGATAATCCAAGTGTTTCAGTCATATCCAGATCCTCGGGTTGTAGTCCATAAGGAAGTTGCCAATCGAATTGATAAAGCAACTGTGCTAGCAGATACACAACATTAGCTAAACCAAACTGCATTCCTGGACAAATCCTGCTTCCAGCACCAAACGGAATATTGAAAGAGTTGGTTTTGGTTCTTGTGGAATCAAACTAAATGGAAGATGAATTAACATGAATATTTGGTAGGAATATAATTAGTACAAAATAAAAGTCAAAGATTGTATCTTGGTAGGTGAAATTTAGGCAAACCATAAAATGGTTTCATATCTTAACCTTGACAATTTTGACACATAGTGATGTCATGGATGACATCAATAGGATGAATTTATTCCTATAAATAGGTAGCTCTTAATTCATTTTCAAATCATCCTCTCACTTGCCTTCTCACCTTCTAAGGCATTTGTGTTCTCTCTCTTGTAGTATTTCACTTGTATTCTTTGTAGAGTGAAATAAATATTGGTGCAGTTGTTCTTTGGTGGACGTAGGATCATTTTGATCCGAACCACGTTAAATATTGTTGTTCTTCCTTGTTCTTTAGTTTCACGTTTCCGCTAACAATTGGTATCAGAGCCAAGGTTCTGTCTGAGTATGCTCTGTGGTTGCAGCACAGTCTGAACTTCCACATCAGAAAAGGATTACTTTGGTTTTCTGTAGTTCCAAATACATTGTAGTAGAAAAGGAAGAACAAGTAAAAAAAAATGAGTTCCATGAAGTTTGAAATTGATAGATTTAGTGGGCGCAACAACTTCAATATCTGGAAAATCCAGATGATAGCGTTACTGCGGAGGGAAGGTTCAATCCATGCTATTGACGGAAAGTACCCCGATAAGATATCGGATTCCGACAAGGAAAAGATTGAAGGAGATGCATTGAGTGCAATCCAACTGTCCCTTGCACCTAACGTACTTTGTGAAGTGAGTACAAGTACCGAAGAGACGGCCAAAGAGTTATGGGAAAAGCTGGAAGGGCTTTACCAGGACCAGTCAGTGACAACAAGGATGTTGTTACAACGGCGTCTTCATACATTTAAGATGGATTCAGGTACTTTGTTGCAAGACCATCTAGATGCGTTCAATAAACTTGTGATGGACTTACAAACTGCTGGAATTAAAAAGGACGAGGAGACGCTTGCATGTTCTTTGCTATTTTCATTGACTTCAAAATATCGTGATATTGAGAATTCAATGATGTATAGCAAACAACCTATTAAACTTGAGCAAGTGCGGCAAGCACTAAACTCTTGTGATGTGCGGATGCATTTTGAAGGAGACAAAAGTGACGAAGCTAGTGGACTCTTTGTAAGAGGTCGTACTAGCCAACAGGGAAGGAGCAAATCGAAGTACAGATCAAAGTCTCGTGTGAACAAAAAGAATGCGGAATGTTGGGGCTGTCACAAGAAGGGGCACTTTGAACGAGATTGCCCTATGTCGAAGTCCAAAGAAAAGGCGAGCGCATCCATTGTTGAGCAAGTACATGATAATGATGATGATTATGTACTAACAACATCATGCAATAGTGGAGTCTATGACAACAAATGGGTCTTAGACTCTGGTTGTACTCTGCATATGACATTCCGAAAAGATTGGTTCAGCAGCTATGAAACAAGCAGAGGAACTGTATTAATGGGCAATAATGCAACTTGTAAAATAGTTGGCATTGGTTCAGTTCATGTTCGCTGCCATGATGGAATCGTGAGGACTATTACAGAAGTCCGTCATGTTCCTGATCTAAAGAAGAATTTGATCTCCCTGGGTACTTTAGATAAACAAGGCTATAAGTACATGAGTGAAGGAGGAACTATGAAAGTGACTAAAGGGTCTTTAGTCATGTTGAAGGCCAAGCTGGAGGATGGCCTCTACACACTTGCGGGAAGCACCATTATTGGCTCTGTAAATGCATCTACAGTGCAGTTATCTAATGATGACAAGGCAAAATTATGGCACATGAGACTAGGCCATATGAGCGCACGAGGATTGGAGATGTTGAGCAACCGCAACCTTTTGAATGGTGAGAAGATCAGCACACTTGAATTTTGTGAGCACTGCGTCTTAGGGAAGCAGAAAAAGGTCAGCTTCAGCACTGGCAAGCACAAGACGGGAGGGGTGCTAGACTACATCCATTCAGATTTATGGGGTCCCTCTAAGCTTCCATCGAAGGGAGGAAAGAGGTATCTTCTCACATTCATTGATGATTTTTCACGAAAGGTTTGGGTGCGTTTCCTGAAGACAAAAGGTGATGCTTTTGAAGCATTTAAAGAGTGGAAGATTTTGGTTGAAAATCAAATGGAGAGGAAAATCAAGTATCTTCGCACGGACAATGGCTTGGAGTTTTGCAGTGAAGAGTTCAATGATTTCTGCAAGGTTCATGGGATCGCAAGGCATAAGACGGTCAGGCACACACCACAGCAGAATGGAGTTGCCGAGAGAATGAACAGAACTCTTCTTGAGAAGGCTCGTTGTATGCTCTTACAAGCTAAGATGTCCAAAGTATTTTGGGCTGAAGCAGTTCATACTGCTTCTCATATTGTCAATCGGTCTCCAGCATCAGCGATTGACTTTAAGACTCCGAATGAGGTCTGGTCAGGTGAACCCTCTAACTATTCATACTTGCGAATATTTGGGTGTCCAGCTTATTATCATGTTAATGAAGGTAAGCTTGAACCAAGGGCTAAAAAGGCCATATTCGTAGGGTATGTAGATGGAGTAAAAGGGTACAAACTATGGTGTTTGTCTTTACTCAAATTTGTAGTTAGTAGAGATGTTACATTTGATGAATCCTCTATACTTGATCCTCGTAAAGTTTCTGTGGAGTTATCTAGAAACGAGAACAACGAGCAGGTGGAGCTACCGGTGGAGCTTACCAAGGAACGGGATCAAGAGAATCAAATTGATGAGTCAAAAGATGCAGATCTTAAAGAACTTACTTCCAATAAACCATACACAATTGCGAAGGGAAGGGACAAAAGGCAGATACGGAAACCGGAACGTCTTATAGAGCAAGAAAATCTGATTGCACATGCGTTCGTAGCTGCAGAAGAAAATATTAAGAATCTCGAGCCCTCTTCGTATGTTGAAGCAACTTCTTGCAAAGATGTTGCACAATGGCAATTAGCCATGATGGAAGAGATGGAGTCTCTTCACAAAAATGATACATGGGTCTTAGTTAAAAGGCCAAAGGGGATGAGGACAGTTGGATGCAAATGGGTCTACAGAAAGAAAGAAGGTATTTCAGAAGTGGAAGATGCTAGGTTCAAGGCGAGATTGGTTGCAAAGGGTTTCAGTTAGAAGGAGGGAATTGACTACAATGAGATCTTTTCTCCAGTCGTGAAACATAGCTCAATTCGTGTGCTACTAGCATTGGTTTCACAATTTGATTTAGAGCTTCAACAGCTTGATGTCAAAACTGCTTTCTTACATGGTGATCTAGAAGAGACAATCTATATGGATCAGCCTGAAGGTTTCCTAGCTGAAGGAAAAAAAGACCATGTATGTCAACTGAAGAAGTCTTTGTATGGTTTGAAGCAACCCCCAAGACAGTGGTACAAGAGGTTTGATGCATTCATGACTACACATGGATTTTCGAGGAGTGCATTTGATAGTTGTGTATCACAAGAAGATGTCTGGTAACTCTATGATTTATCTATTGTTGTATGTTGATGATATGCTTATTGCTGCTAACAACATCACAGAGATAAATATTTTGAAGAAACTGTGTTGAGCAAGGAATTTGACATGAAGGATCTAGGAGTTGCAAAGAAAATCCTTGGAATGGAAATTTCAAGAGAAAATGGTGTTATACATCTTTCTCAGAAGAGGTACATCGTAAAAGTTATTGAAAGATTCAATATGCATATGAGCAAGCCTGTAAGTACACTGTTAGCTTCTCATTTCAAGCTTTCAGAGTTATAAATGCCTCAATCTATGGATGAGGTGGAGCATATGTCAAAGGTTCCTTATGCGAGTGCAGTTAGTAGCATTATGTATGCTATGGTATGCACATGTCCAGATATTGCTCAATCTGTAAGTGTGGTAAGCAAGTACATGGCAAATCCAGGAAAAAGGCACTGGGAAGCTGTCAAGTGGATATTGAGATATCTCAAAGGAGCTCCTGATGTTGGCCTAACCTTTCGGAAAAGTGAAGGTATTTCAATTCTCAGTTATGTAGATTCTGACTATGCAGGGGATCTTGATCGAAGGAGGTCCACAACTGGATACATCTTTACTCTCGTCGGTAGTGCCGTTAGTTGGAAATCGATTTTACAGTCGATTGTCGCTTTGTCTACAACAGAGGCAGAATATATGGCAGCAACAGAGGCAGTGAAATAAGCTATCTGGTTGAAAGGTTTGGTGGCAGAATTGAGTTCAGTTCAGCTTGAATCAATTCTAAAATGTGATAGTCAAAGTGCTATTCATTTGATTAAAAATCAAAGATTTCAGGAGCTCACCAAACACATTGATGTCAGATTTCATTTTATTTGAGATGTGGTAGAAAAGGGAGATATCAAGGTTGAGAAGGTTATCACAGACGATAACGCTGCAGACATGTTAACCAAAATAGTCCCGCTTGCCAAGTTTGCACACTGCAAGGACTTGGCGGGAGTATGCATCAATTGATGCAACTCTAAGAGAACAACTGCTAGGTGGAGCTGGTATGTTCAACAAAGGTTTGATTCTTCTTGTTTCTTACAATGGGAATGCCCAGTAAGCTTAGAAGTTTTGGCCGGAGTTGTTTATACGCATGCTTGGAACACAAACCAAGGTGGAGATTGAAAGAGTTGGTTTTGGTTCTTGTGGAATCAAACTAAATGGAAGATGAATTAACATGAATATTTGGTAGGAATATAATTAGTACAAAATAAAAGTCAAAGATTGTATCTTGGTAGGTGAAATTTAGGCAAACCATAAAATGGTTTCATATTCTTAACCTTGACAATTATGACACATAGTGATGTCATGGATGACATCAATAGGATGAATTTATTCCTATAAATAGGTAGCTCTTAATTCATTTTCAAATCATCCTCTCACTTGCCTTCTCACCTTCTAAGGCATTTGTGTTCTCTCTCTTGTAGTATTTCACTTGTATTCTTTGTAGAGTGAAATAAATATTGGTGCAGTTGTTCTTTGGTGGACATATGATCATTTTGATCCGAACCACGTTAAATATTGTTGTTCTTCCTTGTTCTTTAATTTCACGTTTCCGCTAACAAATATATTGATAGTGATTTCCCTTAAAATCCACAGAACTGTTTTCAAATCTCTCTGGCACAAAATTTTCAGGGTCGTCCCAACTTTCAGGATCTCTTGCCATAGCCAATCAATTTAGTTTTAAGAGAAATAGTGTATCCGTCAATTGTTGTTTCCTCCCTGCATTCTCTAGGGGGTAGAAGAGGACCTGGAGGGTGTAAACGTAGCGTTTCTTTAATCACTAACTTTAGGTACTTCAACTCTTCAAGAATATTATCATCATAAACCTTCTTTCTGTCGAAAGTCTTCCTCACTTCCTCTTGTACTTTAGCCATGACATTTGGCTTTTTCATCAGTTCAGACAATGCCCATTGTATTGTTGTAGCTGAAGTCTCAGTTCCCGCGAAGAAAATTTCCTACAACATTGAAGTTAAAGTATTAATTAACGTATAACTTTTTCAAATGATGGGACTATCATAAGTCATAACATATAGTAACTTACAAGAATGACTGCTCTGATGTTATTATTTGTCATAGGAAATTGAAGTTCATCATTCTCCATAACTCTGAGTAAAATGTCAATCAGATTTTCACCCTCCAACTTGTTATTGCCTTTTCCCCCATTTGCTTTATTCTGTCTATGATCATTAATAATATTATCCAATATTACATCAAGCTTATGATGCATATTCATCAGACTGTTTCTCTTTCCACTGATTTTATGAAGTAATTCCCATGAAGGAAATAGATCTACCACATCAAATCCGGCTAATAAGGCTAGTAATTCCCTCATGATCATTAACAAATCATCTCTATCATCCCATACTTTTCCGAAAGCTGATCTACATATAACAGAGCTGATAGGTTGAAGAACCTTTTCAGACATGTTGACGACAACATTTGGCGTGGAACGAATTGATGCAACAAGATTATGAACCTCATCTTGTCGAATTAAGTTAAACGACTTGACCATCTTTGCACTGAGTAGCTCTGAAGTGCATATTTTTCGCATCTGTTTCCAGTAATCACCATATTCTGCAAATGCAACGCCTTTTTGACGATAAAAGATTATATCAGATGCCACAAGCTTTGGCCTTGCTGCAAAAGAAAGGTCATGAACTTTTAGTACTTGTTTTGCCAAATGAGGAGATGATACAACAACTGCATCTATTTCCCCTAACTTCAGGTGCATTATAGGTCCATATTTTCTGGATAAATTTCTAAGAACATGATGTGGAAGTCCTCCAATAAGGTGATGCAAGCTTCCAATAAGAGGCAATTTCCATGGACCTGGTGGCAATTTTTGGTTCATTTCTTTCCATTTTCTAACTACAATAAAGAGAATGGAGAAGAAAAGCAAGATTGAAATTAAGTTAAAATGAAAGTGCAGAATCTCCATATTATCACAATGAGGAAGAACTTTTAGTGAATATTGTTAAATTTGACAAGATTCAAAAATGAATTAATGAGAAGATATGGTAGTTAGGAGGATAATTCTTCATTGGTAGAAAAGTCAAGATAGCATCTTTTGTAGGTGAAATTTAGGTGAACCATAAATTGGTTTCACAAGGTAAATCTTGACATTTTTGACATATTGTGATGTCATGGATGACATCAATAAGAAGAATTCACTCCTATAAATAGGTAGCTCCTAATTCATTTGTAACACACCTCTCACTTGTCTTCTCATCTCCAAAGGCATTTGTTCTTCTTTCTCTCTTGTAGTATTTCACTTGTACTCTTTTGGAGTGAAATAAATATTGGTTGGTTGTGTCTGAGGACTAGGCAAAAGAAAACAAAAGTTTACCGAACCTCGTTAATTCTTGGTGTTCCTTTTGTTGTTGTCTCATTTACTATTTATTAGCTACATTTAGATATAGCAGTTATGATTCTATCACTCTCTATATATTTGGCTTCCGCAACAATTGGTATCAGAGCCAAGGTATTATCTGAGTATGCTCTGTGGTTGCAGCATAGTCTGAACTTCCACATCAGAAAAAGATTTACTTTGGTCTTTGCATTGTTAGCTAGTAAATAGTATTTGTAGTAAAATGGAGACAAGAAAAATGATGAGTCCACATCAAGTGTCAATAATACGTCATCATTGGCATCTTCGCTTATGACAAGAATTGTGTCAAATGCGAAATTTGCAGTTGAAATTTTTGACGGGTCAGGACATTTCGGAATGTGGCAAGGCGAGGTCCTTGATGTTCTTTTTCAACAAGGGCTAGATATTGCCATTGAAGAAAAGAAACCAGACGGTGTAGGAGAAGAAGATTGGAAGATTATCAACCGTGTTGCTTGCGGTACCATTCGATCTTACCTTGCAAGAGAACAAAAGTATCCATACACGAAGGAAACATCTGCAAATAAATTATGGAATTCATTGGAGGAGAAATTCTTGAAGAAAAACAGTCAAAATAAACTTTACATGAAAAGAAGACTGTTACGCTTCACTTATATTCCTGGTAGCACAATGAATGATCATATCACCAGCTTTAATAAGTTGGCGACAGATTTGCGGAATATGGATGTGACTTTTACGGATGGAGATATGGCCTTAATGTTGTTAAGTTCACTTCCCGATGAGTTCGAGCATCTTGAAACGACTCTACTGCATGGGAATGATGAAGTATCTCTCAAAGAAGTTTGTTCTGCCTTATACAGTTATGAACAAAGAAAGAGAGAAAAACAAAAAGGCGGAGAAGCAGAAGCACTGGTTGCGAGAGGTCGTTCTCAAAATCATATGAGAACGAAGAAAGGGAGATCCAAGTCAAGATCGAGACTCAGCAAAGATGAATGTGCCTTTTGCCGAGAAAAAGGGCATTGGAAGAAAGACTGCCCAAAGTTGAATAGCAAAGCCAAACCAAATAATGGGAAGGCTGTCATGGATTCAAATGTGGCTGATTGTGATGACTCCGATTACTCACTAGTTACAACAGATCCATCCAAATCATCTGATGTATGGTTGATGGACTCAGCTTGTAGTTATCATATGTGTCCCAATCGGGACTGGTTTATTGATTTACAAGAAGGAGAATGTGGAGTTATTCACACTGCAAACAATAATCCTCTTACCGCATATGGTGTTGGTTCAATCCGATTAAGGAACCATGATGGATTAAGTAGAACATTACAGATGTTCGATATGTACCAGATTTGAAGAAAAATCTCATTTCTGTAGGAGCCCTAGAATCAAAGGGATTCAAAGTCATTGCAGATAATGGCGTGATGAGAATATGCTCTGGTGCACTGGTGGTAATGAAGGCAATTCGAAGAAATAATAACATGTACCACTATCAAGGTAGTACAGTTATTGGGACAGCGGCAACAACATCCAATGACGAGAAGGAGGCAGAAATGACCAAGCTGTGGCATATGCGCTTGGGACATGCTGGAGGGAAATCCTTGAAAACTTTATCAGATCAAGGATTGCTAAAAGGAGTAAAAACTTGCAACTTGGAGTTTTGTGAGCATTGTATCAAGGGAAAGCAAACAAGGGTTAAATTTGGAACAGCTATCCATAATACTAAAGGTATTTTGGATTATGTTCATTCGGATGTTTGGGGTGCTTCCAAAACACCTTCATTAGGTGGGAAACACTATTTTGTAACCTTTGTTGATGACTTTTCTCGAAGATTGTGGGTGTATACGATGAAAACAAAAGATGAAGTTTTGGGAATTTTTCTCAAATGGAAGGCGATGATAGAAACTCAAAGTGGCAGAAAGATCAAGTGTCTTCGCACAGACAATGGTGGAGAATACAAAAATGATCTTTTTCAGAAAATTTGTGAGGAAAATGGCATCGTCAGACATTTCACCGTCAGAAATACACCACAACAGAATGGAGTGGCAGAACGCATGAACCGAACTTTGCTGGAGAAAGTTCGGTGTATGTTGTCCAATGCTGGCTTGGGCAAAGAATTTTGGGCTGAGGCAATAACATATGCGTGCCACCTCATTAATCGTCTACCATCTGCTGCTATTGGTGGGAAGACACCATTTGAAAAATGGTATGGAAAACCTGCTGAAGATTATGGTTCTTTACATGTATTTGGCTCAATTGCATATTATCATGTAAGAGAGTCAAAATTGGACCCAAGAGCAAAGAAAGCTTTATTTATGGGAATTACTTCTGGAGTCAAAGGATACCGTTTATGGTGTCCAGAGACAAGAAAAGTTATTTTCAGCAGGGATGTTACCTTTGATGAATCTGCCTTGACAAATAAGGTAACACTTGAAGAAGCCAAACAAATTGATGGTGCTTCAAAGCAGGTGGAGTTTGAAGGAAAGATAATTTTCCCAACACAGGGATCAAACGAGGAAACAACAGAAGATTTTCCTCTTGAAGGAGAGCCAGTCGAAGAGGAGGTTCCATCTCAAGAACCTCAACCACAACTTGAATCAATAGCAACGAGCAAGCCAAAAAGGACAATAAGAAAACCTGCTCGACTCACAGATATGGTGGCTTGTGCTAACTCAATTGCAGCCGATGACATTCCTACCACTTATAAAGACGCAGTCCAAAGTTCACAAAAGATAAGTGGAGGAATGCCATGGATGAAGAAATGCAATCTCTTCATCAGAATCATACATGGAGATTGGCCAATCTCCCAGAGGGCAAGAAAGCAATTGGGTGCAAATGGGTATTTGCAAAGAAAGAGGGATTTCCTAACCAAGAAATGTTCGCTACAAAGCAAGATTGGTGGCCAAAGGATATGCTCAAAAGGAGGGAATTGATTATAATGAGGTATTTTCTCCAGTTGTGAAACACTCCTCCATTAGAGTTTTGTTGGCTTTGGTAGCACAGTTGAATTTGGAACTAGTTCAGTTGGATGTAAAAACTGCTTTTTTACATGGAGACTTGGAAGAGGAAATCTATATGACTCAGCCAGAAGGATTCAAAGTTGATGGAAAAGAAAATATGGTGTGCAAACTTGAAAAATCGTTGTATGGATTGAAACAATCTTCTAGACAATGGTACAAACGATTTGACAAGTTTATGTTGCAGCAAAGGTACATAAGAAGCAAATACGATCATTGTGTGTATTTGCGCAAGCTTGAAGATAATTCCTTTATATATCTTCTCCTATATGTTGATGATATGTTGATAGCTTCTAAAAGTCAAGAGGAAATTGAGAAGCTAAAGATTCAACTAAGAAAGGAGTTTGAGATGAAGGATTTGGGTGAGGCAAAGAAGATTCTTGGCATGGAGATAAAAAGAGATAGACATTCAAAGAAACTCTATTTATCTCAGAAAGAATATTTGAAAAGAGTACTAAACCGATTCGGTATGAATGAAAAAACGAAGTCGGTTAGCACTCCGCTTGCTCCTCATTTTAAGCTTAGTGATGCTATGTCACCTAAGAATGAAGCTGAACGAGAATATATGTCAAGAGTACCATACGCGAATGCTATTGGTAGCTTGATGTATGCAATGGTTTGCACAAGGCCAGATATTTCACACGCTGTTGGAGTTGTAAGCAGGTACATGCACAATCCTGGAAAGGATCATTGGCAGGCTGTAAAATGGATTCTACGGTATATTCATAATACTGTAGATGTTGGTTTGGTTTTCGAGCAGAAAGATAGTCAATATCTTGTTGGATATTGTGACTCAGATTATGCAGGTGATTTGGACAAACGAAGATCAACTACTGGTTATGTTTTTACTATTGCAAATGCACCAGTTAGTTGGAAGTCTACTTTGCAGTCAACAGTTGCTTTGTCTACCACTGAGGCAGAGTACATGGCAATTACAGAGGCTGCGAAGGAAGCAATTTGGCTTCAAGGATTGCTTAGAGAGCTTGGTATTGGACAAGAAGAAATCACAATATTTTGTGATAGTCAGAGTGCTATTCAATTAGCAAAGAACCAAGTTTATCATGCAAGGACGAAGCACATTGACGTCCGATATCATTTCATACGAGAAATCATAGAAGATGGTGGAGTCATAATACAGAAAATTCATACTACGGATAATCCTGCCGATATGTTGACAAAAGTGGTGACTGCGGTCAAGTTTCAACATTGTTTGAACTTGATCAACATTGTTGAACATTGAAGATTATGGTTGAAGACACAATCAAAATTGTTGTTGAGAGAAAGTTGAAAATGGAGAATCTTGCCAAGGTGGAGATTTGTTAAATTTGACAAGATTCAAAAATGAATTAATGAGAAGATATGGTAGTTAGGAGGATAATTCTTCATTGGTAGAAAAGTCAAGATAGCATCTTTTGTAGGTGAAATTTAGGTGAACCATAAATTGGTTTCACAAGGTAAATCTTGACATTTTTGACATATTGTGATGTCATGGATGACATCAATAGGAAGAATTCACTCCTATAAATAGGTAGCTCCTAATTCATTTGTAACACACCTCTCACTTGTCTTCTCATCTCCAAAGGCATTTGTTCTTCTTTCTCTCTTGTAGTATTTCACTTGTACTCTTTTGGAGTGAAATAAATATTGGTTGGTTGTGTCTGAGGACTAGGCAAAAGAAAACAAAAGTTTGCCGAACCTCGTTAATTCTTGGTGTTCCTTTTGTTGTTGTCTCATTTACTATTTATTAGCTACATTTAGATATAGCAGTTGTGATTCTATCACTCTCTATATATTTGGCTTCCGCAACAAATATGTCAAATTTATAATTCATTTGATCAAGATGTTGCTACCAAAATGAACAGTTAAAAAGAGATGGAGGTTGTGTGGACAATTTTTATTTTTTATTTTTTTTGGTTTTCCACCCATTGTGCGCTATCTGCATTGGAGCCCGAAACACAGATTTTTTCATATTCAGAGCTCGAACCAGAGATCTCTGATGAAGGGAGGAGCAAACCCGAGACCTCTAATTAAGAAAGGAGCCTGATCCACTGCACCATAGCTGTCTGGCCTATTTTGCATATATGCAAGTTAGGTAGATTAATAGATATACCTTAGGTAGATTACTGATTAAATAAGTTAGCTGTGCTTTGAAATATTAACATCTATATCAGCACGGGCCCAACATAGCAAATCTATTTTCCACAGATAATTTATTCAAGTTATATGTCTGTATTAATAAAGAAGGATGATCAAGTTAGAAATAAAGTATGTATTCAACCTGCAAATTATATGCAATACCACATCATAGATAAAATAGAAGACATCAAATGTTGACACAACTCAAACTACTTGCACCAAAAAATGTTATCAAAATTATTGAACATTAACCTTGGTTTAAGTAAATTAAAAATGATGATACAGAGAAATGGAGTGCGCTATCTGTCAAACCCGATTTGCCATTAGGGGATTATTCATTTCTTAGGGGATACACTTAGATATAATGCAACTTTGCAGAGAGTCTGGATAGGAAAGAAAGCATATCATTAAACTATGATAATGACATTTTTAATCATGTGAAATCACAATCAAGTGAAGATCATTCTTCCTAGTTGCAGATATTCCAAGTGTTTCCGTCATATCCAGATCCTCGGGTTGTTGTCCATAAGGAAGTTTCCAATCGAAGTGATAAAGCAATTGTGCTAGCGGATACACAACATTAGCTAAACCAAAATGCATTCCTGGACACATCCTGCTTCCTGCACCAAAAGGAATATACTGAAAATGATTTCCGTTAAAATCCACACAACTATTTTCAAATCTCTCTGGCACAAAAGTTTCAGGGTGGTCCCAACTTTCAGGATCTCTTGCAATAGCCCAACCGTTAACAACCACTTGAGCTTTAAGAGGAATAGTGTAGCCGTCAATTTTTGTTTCCTCTCTGCATTGCCTAAGGCCTAAAAGAGGAGATGCAGGGTGTAACCGTAGTGTTTCATTGATCACTAACTTCAGATACTTCAACTCTTCGACATCATTGTCATTCAAATCTTTCTTCCCTTTACAGACACATCTCACTTCTGCCTGTGCTTTGGCCATCACATTTGGGTTCTTCATCAGTTCAGACAATGCCCATTGTATTATTACTGATGAAGTTTCAGTTCCCCCGAAGAACAGGTCCTACAACATTGAAGTTCAGCTATTAATATATGATTTTGCCAAATGATAGAAGAGGTAGCTAGGAACTTAGAAAACCTTTGTACATCCCATTCTATGTAACATTATGCCACTACAAAAGAACGACTTCCCATTTGTTCTAGCCTTGGTGGACAGAGTTACCTAATACCTGTTTCTGGTGGCAGGTATCCCATGGAATTAGTCAAGGTGCGTGTAAGCTGACCCAGAAACAGCGGTTATCAAAAATAAAGATAGATATACCAACAAGTAAATGAAGAGACGGTAAGATTTTTACATGTTTCTTAATCTGTATCTGTCCTGATAACAGAAACAGCTGTTATATCAAACGGTTAATATGTGAATGATTTTAAGATTAACAAACTTTTATCTTTTTTCATTCGTCTTAGTTTATGTGTCACAATAAGTGTAAACATGAACAAAACTCTAAATGAAGATAGAACCAAACTTACTAGAATGACTTCTTTGATGTTATCATTTGTGAATGGAAATCGAAGTTCACCATTCTTCATAACTCTGAGTAAAACGTCAAACAAATCTTCACCCCCAAACTCACCGTGCCCCTTTTCCTCATTTGGTTGATTCTCTTTATGTTCATGAATAATTTTCTCCAATATTACATCAATCTTCTTATGCATACACGTCAATCTGCTTCTCGTTCCACTAATTTCGTGAAGTAATGTCCAAGAAGGAAAGAAATCAGCCACATCAAATCCGCCTAATAAGGCTAGTATTTCCCTCATGATCATCAACAAATAATCTCTATCATCCCATACTTTTCCGAAAGCTGATCTACAAATAACAGAGCTAGTAAGCCTAAGAACCTTTTCAGACATATTAACCACAACATTTGGCTTAGAACGAATAGATGCAACAAGATCATGAACCTCATCTTGTCGAATTAAACTAAACGACTTGACCATCTTTGCACTAAGTAACTCTGAAATGCATATTTTACGCATCTGTTTCCAGTAATCTCCATATTTTGCAAATAAAATGTCTTTTTGACGGTAAGACTATATCAGATGCTATAAGCTCTGGCCTTGCTGCAAAACAAAGGTCATGAAGTTTTAGTACTTGTTTTGCCATATGAGGAGACGATACGACGACTGCATCAATTTCCCCTAACTTCAGGTGCATTAGAGGTCCATATTTTTTGGATAAATTTCTAAGAACATGATGTGGAAGTGCTCCAATAAGGTGATGTATGCTTCCAATAATAGGCAATTTCCATGGACCTGGTGGCAATCTTTGGTTACTTTTTTTCGATTTTCGAACGAAAATAACTAAAAGGAGGAAAAAGAAAAGCAAGAATATTGAAACTGAATTGAAATGGAAGTGCAGTATCTCCATATTTCTATACTGAGCAGGAACTCAAGAAAAGTTGAATAAATTTGCTAGCTGATTAAATAAGTTAAACCATCATATCCAGATTTTTTTATTGCTCATATTTGGTGTCAAAATCACATAACAGTTTCCAAAATAGTTAAATTTTTTAAAAAGACTTTGAACTTGATAGCTCGCTTACGAATCTTTCACGATTTTTTGCAAGCTCAAATAAATTTTTTTGACATTAGATCTACTAATCACATCGTGCAACATTTGACAATTCTCTCACGATTTCACAATTTTCTCACGAATTTTTCACGATCTTACAAGTTCAACTAAACCTTTTTAACACTGCCCAGAAAAAAAAAATTGGTTATTTTATTGGACAAATTATAAAAATCACATACTTTTAAGGTAAAATTACAACCTATTCCTTAATAGTTTAAAATTACAGAAATCTCTCAGACGGATACATTAATGGAGGGTCCGGATACATTAATGGCAAAAAAAATCAAAGCGTTGATACATTAAAAAGAGGGTCGGCTACATTAATGGAGGGTTCAGATACGTTGATGGCCGAAAAATCAAAGCATCGATACATTAAAAAAAGGGTCGGATACATACGCTGATACATTAAAAGAGGGTCGAATATATTAATAGAGAATCGGATACATTAACAACATTTTTTACTTCAGAGAAAAATGAGAAATTTTGAAAAATTGTGATACTTATACGGAAAAATGCTAATAAGTAAATTAAAAGGTGAAATTTTGTAATTATTTCTATTTTATTTATATTTTTTAATTATATAAGCCACAATAATTTAGCAAGCATAACAGTCGGCAGGTCCACGTATAAAGGGGTTGATGGATGATGACTCAGTTGTCATTTTCTGAGCAATTATTAGAAGATTTTAAAGAGAGAACATATTTTAGTGTAGCATAATATATAAATGAGACTTTTAATTTACATTAACTGACATTTGTATTTTTTAATTTTAAATATGTATTAATAGATATTTGAATTTGTATAAAGTTGAAGTAATATATGTGTGTTATATGTGGCGTCTCACATAAATTGTCATATATGATATGTGTATCTATCTATTTGTGAAGCGTTTGAAAAACATAAATATCAATTGAAATTAAGTTTAAAAAAAATTATTTGTGTTATAAATGCACCTAAATTATCTTTAGTCATAATTAATTAAGGGAAAATGCATAAGTATCTCCCAACCTATGCCTAAATATCAGAGACACACTTATATTATACAAAGGTCTTATTATGCCCAAACTTATTTTATAATTAATTTTCTATTCTTTTTCGGCATACGTGGCAGTAGCTTGAGAAAATTTTAACACGCGCTGCGCCCAAAAGATAGTGTCACGTAGGCCGAAAAAAGATAGAAAATTATTTATAAATAAGTTTAGAGGGTAATAGGACCTTAGTATAGTATAAGTGTGTGTCTGAGATTTCGGACATAGATTGAGAGATACTTATGCATTTTCCCATTAATTAGCAACAATAGTTTAATTGCTGCTATTTTTTAGAAAAAATTAACACTAACTAATATTAATAAAGACTTTAACATCGTTAATATACATATATATTATCGCTGAAAAAAAAGTTTTTTATCATAGTTTATGTACTTTAAGATCATAATTCTTCATGAGTCACTTCTGGATATACATGTCAATACATACACAGAGAGCTAAAGTAAAGAGACAATGAGATTTTCTATATAGTACCATTCTATATTTATATTGGATTCCATTAAATTTAAATTTATATCGAAAAATGTCCTGTTAAAAGTAAGACATTTCTTACCAAAACGACTCCATACCCGCAATGAGATTTAGTGGCATATTTCCATAAATGATACACTCTCCGTTTCATTTTATGTGGCATTTTTCGAATTTTGACATTTTAAGTCTATTTTTTATCGTAAATTTTTCATAGATCTCTTAAACAATTTGAATTATTAATTATTGTGACTTATAGTACTTCTTCCGTAGTTTACAAATATATAAATTTAATTTCAAACTTTTGAAGATTTCATGTGCAAATTCTTGATCAAACTTAAATTGATTGACTCTCGCAAAATGAAAAGTGTCGCATTATTTTCTGAGTACGACAAAATTAAAAAAACTAAAGTTAGATATAAGTGACTTGGCTTTATGCACGATATTTATTCACACACTCAATCAACTTTTCATATCCAACTACATTGTCATTAATGTATTCTCTTTTAAATATAATTTTTTTTCTTAAACCAATTTTATATGTTTTCATAATTTTTTGTTTTAAAGTAAAAAAAAAATGTGACCAATATTTCTCTTATATAAAAGAGAGTTTTTCAACTTTCAACATGGCTGTATTTTGTCATATGTAGGAAAGGTTAAGGGCAATTTGGTCCAACTACTAATAGTTTCACAATGAATAATATTGTACTTTACTTTTTTATCGTTGTACTTCTAAAATTTGAGACATAAAAGCCCTTTAATATTTACTTTTCAGCTGCAAAATTTTTGCCTACTTTCCTTCTATTAATTAATGTATATAATATAGGTCCCACTTCTTATTCCCTTTTCTTTATTACCTTATAACTTCTTTCATTTTACTTTTTATGGCAAAATCATTTTAAAAAAAATGCTAATTAGTTGAACTGTTTACCAAATATGGAAAACTATGTCCTTTTATTTTTTAGTTTGTTATATATCTAAAAATATAAATAATACTATATGTCATAAAAATCAATAACTTAAATATTTAAAAATTATATAAAAAAATTTAATTGACTTTCGAAGTTTTATTAGTGTCAATTCATTAATCACAATAATTAATAATTTAAAAATTATAAAATACATATAAAAAATGACTTGACTCTAAAAAAATCTTATCAGTGCAACATAAATAGAGACAGTAGAAGTTACATATATGATCTAAAAATTACGTTAAATATTTAAAAGACATATAAAAATGATTAATTTTTTGAAATTCTTCATATCACGTAAATTGAAACAAAGAGAATAATATATATTATTTTTTAAATTATATAAAAAGTTGCAACAACTTAAAATCTTTTTAAATCATATAAAAATTTGGCTAACTTTTTCAAGTTCTATGACACTCCCTTCGTCTCATATTAGTTGATCATCTTACTAAATCAACAAAACATTATTTAAATTTTTCCTATATTGCCGTTGTCGTTAATTCCTTTTGAAAGTGTCAAATTTGTTTGTAAAATTCTCACAAAGTTTTTAAAGGATTGAATTAGTAAAGTTATTTTCTTATTTATAATTTGTTCAGTACCGTACAAAATAAAAAGTAATTAATTAATATGAGACAAACGGTTATTGGGCCCCGTGCTGGCACGGGGTCGTGTATCTAGTAATAAAAATAAAGAACACATATATCTTTTTAAAAATAGGTGCTCCCTCCGTTTTTTTAGTTGTCATGAAGCATTTTTTGAAAGGTAATCCGACTAATTTTTTAATTTAAATTAGATTATATTAATACACCATATAAAAATAAAATTTTAGATATAGAAAAACTACATGAAAAATACTATAAATTGCATATTTTTCATATCAATATAATAAAAAAAATGTATCTTAAAATGTTAGTCAATATTTATATGTTTGACTATAAAAAGGAAATTATGACAATTAAAACGGAACGGAGAAATACATTCTACCTGTTCTTTTTCAGTTGTCATATTGCATTATTTGCATAAATTGAGACAGAGGGAGTATGTGTTAGCAATACAATAAAAACAATTGTAAACGGTAATAAATGGACACATTAATAAAGAGTGCTAAAGTCTTTACCGGTAAGTGTCATTAGATACAATGTCGCTAAATTAAAGGTTTTAGGGAAATATACAAAGAGTGCCGATTAACGCTTAAAAATACATATTCAATCAAATTATTTATTATATCGTATTGTATTGTTAATTTAGATATACTATTTGTTTTGATTATTATTTAAATTTTAGTACATCGTATTATTTAAATTTGTTGTTAGATAATAACGAAAAGACTCAGTTTATATAATAATTGATTTGGTGTGATCATTTCATTATTTTAACATTTTCTTCTCATTTTGTCTTTATTTATTAGTATTTACTAGTTTCCGCACGCGCGTCGCGCGTGTTTTCCATATTAATGATATTTTAAAAATTACATACATATTTAGTTTGAAAATAAAATTATTTTTGAAGAATTAAAATAAATAGTTGTTCATCCAATTGATTAAACTATAAAGAAAATGGTTAATAATATTATATATGTATAATTCATTTGTAATGTGTACTATCATGTGTAATCAATCAATCAATCTATATATATATATATATATATATGTATATATATATAGAGAGAGAGAGAGATCCGACTATTTAAGTGAAGATCCCTATATTTTGTGGTAGCTAAAATAGTTTTTATTCAATGGTATCATATCAAAATGAAAGAAAATGTTCCTTTTAAAGTTTGATATTATATTTATATATGATGCGGATACTCTTAATTCTTTTTGTAAAATGATTTAGTAAATTCAAATATGAAGATACATATAAAAAACATTACATAATACAAAAAATTACGAAATAACTTTTTCAATACCAATCACATGATGCCATGAAGGCATAATACACAAATAACATCACATTTATCTATAGTCGTAAACAATTATAATTACAGTATATAATAAGAATAAATCAATTAATGAAAATTCTTAAATCAGTCTTCCAAGGAAACCAACTTCCTCCTTTTCATATAGCTCATGAATTTCTGCTAGCACTTCTTACGGAGATAATGATCTTTATATATCATCCAAGGAATGTTGAATGTTGCATGTAAGTTGATATGACTATTATTCAATTCAACATGTATCAACTCTACATGTTTCTCCATTTCTCATTTTTTTTAGTTCATGCAAAAGGAAAAATTCAAGGGAAAAGAAAGAAATTAGAAGGAAGGCCAGATGCTCAACTAAAGAAACAAAACTTGAAGGAAATGGAAATTATTTGTTACCTTTATATAGTTTTTTTTTTTATGTTTTTTGAAATTTCTTTTGACATAATATTAATTAACCTACACTTAAATACTTAATGAACTATTCAAATTCTATTGATTGTTGTATCAACAAAGATTGTTACTAATTTAAAAGTGTTAGAATTTGATAAGTCAAGTTAAGAAAATGAAAAGACAAATTATAGGAATTGTAAGAGTTAGGTAAAGTAATACATGATGTGTTAAATTAAAGCAATTAATTATGTATGACTCTGGGCATTAAAGTACCACTTTTCCACTTTCAAATTCCGTTCAATTTATGTAATTGAAAAATTAATTTATTGAATTTTATTTAACTTTTACTTAAGGTGTTCAAAATAATATTTTGTTACTATCATTACTATTATAATTATTACTTAAGGTGTGCAAAATAATATTTTGTGAGAGGTTAATACATATTAAATATTGTAATTACAGGTTGCATATAAATTCGGTTATGAATACAAATATATATTAGAGAAAACGTAATGAGAATTCTAATATTTGACTAATTAAATATTTTATAACATTTTAACTTATAGTAGGGATAAAATGGTAATCCAATTTTGAAGTTAAAAGCTTTTCACTTTTGATAATAATAATTAATCTAAGAAATTCAAAAGTCATTACTATTTTAATTAAACTTATTATAATATTTTAATTTATAGGAGGGTAAAATCGTAATTCAACATTTGACTTGAGTTCTTCCCACTTATAATAATACTAGTTTCTGGTTATGCGCCACGCGTGTGTGGCCATATAAATAAAAATATTTTTGTAAAGATCGTATATTAACAATATTTTAAATTTATATTATGTGTTATAAATAGAAAATACAAATTACATGTTCTTAAAATTGATAAGTATCCTATATGGTATTTTTGTTTCTAAGATCCAAAATCCAAAAAACTATACAACTACAATATTTAAATGAGTAAGTGAAATGTTATGTGCTACGTTAATGAAATATGAGTAAAATCAGTAACATATATAAATCTTTTACCATAAAATTAATGTTGTGTGTTGCACATATTAAGCTCTAAGGAAATTAAATAATAAGTGTCATGAGTGTATTCTTCACTAAGAAATTTCTTTGACGAATCAACAACATCCATAGCTGAAATTCTTAGACAAATCCAACAACGTTCATAGCGTATTTTAATAGCCTTTAACTTTGACATTGATTGAGAAAAAACTGCTCAGGAAAATGATATACTCTTCTTTAGAGCCCATAAAAATGAAGAGGGGACTTGAGGAAAATGAAAACGATTCTTGGTTTTATATAATACTTTCACTTTAAATGATTAATTAGTCTCTTTAGCTTCTTTTCATGTATTTATCATTGAAAATAACATATATTAACTATGAGATTCATTATATTCAAACCTACAACTTTTAAGATTCTAGCAATGTAAAGGTAAATGCTTCTATATTTTAGTTAATGTGCAACTTAAATCTCTACCTATTTGCTCTCATTAACTAACATTTGTCTCTTCATTTTCTTTAACGTTTAGATTATTTAATTTTCATAACTGTTCAAATATTCTCAATTTATTAATAGTAAAAAAAGTTTACTGCTCAATATTTTTCAAAAATAAAATAATCAAATATGAATATAACATTTTTATTTAGTATAGGGTTAAAATGGTAATTCAACTTTACATCTTGGAGCTTCCCACTTATAATATAATACTAGTTTCTGACAACGTGCGTTGCACGTTTATTTTTTACTATTGTTATATAATTAAAAATTGTGCTATTAAATAGAAAATGTTTAAATCAACAATATTAATTTTATCAATTATATTTCATGTATCAACAAAAATAAATAAAAGGGATTGCTCATTTGGCATCAAGCAAAAAGTATGTGAAATTAATTAATAAAATAGTCTCCTTTAACTTTGTATAAGTCTTTTTTATGATCTAAATATCAGTGATAACCTTTTATAGCCATAAATGGATATTAAAAATACATGCACACTTATTGATAAGATTGCCTATTTTATTTTAATGGAAAATGATAGAGTGAAATATTTATAATATTTAAGTAAGGTTCTAAAATTAAAAGACAGTACTATCAAAATTATACAAGATTAAAAGCAATTACATTTAAAATATAAAACTGACAGATACATAATTTAAACACTGAATTTCATACATACATCTATTTCAAAAGCTCATAATAATAGCCAAAAGATTACAACACCATAATGAATTTATTAGAAATGCAAAAGAAATTAGAAACAACAATAATCTTCGTGATGGAGAATATATATCGAAAGAGATATGAGGACTTAGACATGTCTAAAAAGAAGTCTTCAAGTTCTTCTCCCCACCTCATGTATTCTATTTTTTCATGTCTTTTTTGCCTATCATAGATGGAATAGTTTTTTGATTATAAATTGAATGACAATTTCTTTCAGTTTTCAATGGTTATCACCTAGTTCTTAAATAGTAGTAAAAATGTCTGTTTAAATTATATATTTTTCAATTCTAAATAATAGTCTTTAATATATAGATAGATGGAAAGATAAAAAATACAAATCATAATTAGACTTAATAAGAGAATTAACATTACCACTAATAATTATTGCTTTGAACTTGGAATCTAGTCTAGGATATACATGTACAATTAAAATATCACATTCCAAACATTTAATTATTTGCTTATATTTTAATTAAGAATTAATTTAAGGAAATGCAAAAATCATCTACATTTTTATTAAAATGATACAATTTAACATTTAAACCAAATAATTAAATATTTTTATAACATTTTAATTTATAGTAAGGGTAAAATTGTAGTTCAACTTTTAATTTTTTTTGTTCCCTCTTATAATAATATATGATGATATGATAATTTTATTTTATCTTTTACTATACCTTTTCAAAGTAGCTCTACCCTGAACTTCAATATTCTTGTAGGCTTATCATCAAATTATGAAAACTTGACATTATATAACTACGAAGAACATAAAGATACATATTTATTATATATATAAACTTAGAAAGATTGAAATACAACTTTACATAGAGTCTGAATAGGAAAGTAGGCATCATTAAACTATATATATATAATAATGACATTTTTAATTATGTGAAATCGCAATCAAGTTAAGATCATTCTTCCTAGTTGCAGATATTCCAAGCGTTTCAGTCATAACCAGATCCTCAGGTTGTTGTCCACAAGGAAGTTTCCAATCGAAGTGATAAAGCAACTGTGCTAGCGGATACACAACGTTAGCTAAACCAAAATGCATTCCAGGACACATCCTGCTTCCTGCACCAAACGGAATATATTGAAAATGATTTCCATTAAAATCCACAGAATTCTTTTCAAATCTCTCTGGCACAAATGTTTCAGGGTCGTCCCAACTTTCAGAATCTCTTGCAATAGCCCAACCGTTAACAACCACTTGGGATTTAAGAGGAATAGTGTATCCATCAATTTTTGTTTCCTCTCGGCATTGCCTAAGGCCTAATAGAGGAGATGCAGGGTGTAACCGTAGCGTTTCATTGATCACTAACTTCAGATACTTCAACTCTTCGACATCATTATCATTCAAATCTTTCTTCCCTTTACAGACACGTCTCACTTCTGCCTGTGCTTTAGCCATCACATTCGGGTTCTTCATCAGTTCAGACAACGCCCATTGTATTATTACTGATGAAGTTTCAGTTCCCCCGAAAAACAGGTCCTACAACATGGAAGTTCAGCTATTAATATATGATTTTCGACAAAATGACAGTCAGAGTTACCTAGTACCTGTTTCTGGTGTCGTGCAAGTTGACCTAGACATCACAGTTATTAAAAAGAAAGATAGATATACCAACAACTAAACGAAAAATGGTAAGATTAACAGGAACAGCTGTTATATCAAACGGTTCAAACATGAGCATTCACTAATTTTTCATCCGTTTTAGTTTATGTGACACAATAAGTGAATGATTATTTTGATGAGATAGAACCTAACTTACTAGAACAACTGCCTTGACGCTGTTGTTTGTAATTGGAAATTGAAGTTCACCATTCTCCATAACTCTGAGTAAAACGTCAATCAAATCTTCACCCCCAAACTCACTATTTCCCTCTTTTCCATTTGCTCGATTCTCCTTGTGTTCATGAATTATTTTCTCTAAAATTACATCAATCTTCTGATGTAAACTCTTCAATCTGTTTCTCATTCCACCAATTCCGTGAAGTAATGTCCAAGAAGGAAATAAATCAGCGACATCAAATCCGCCTGATAAGGATAATACCTCCCTCATCAACATCAACAAATTATCTCTATCGTCCCATACTTTCCCAAAAGCTGATCTACATATAACAGAGCTAGTAAGTCTAAGAATCTTTTCAGATATATTAACCACAATGTTTGGCGTAGAACGAATAGATGCAACAAGATCATGAACCTCATCTTGTCGAATTAAACTAAACGACTTGACCATCTTTGCACTAAGTAACTCTGAAATGCATATTTTACGCATTTGTTTCCAGTAATCACCATATTTTGCAAATACAATGTCGTTTTGATTATAAAAGACTATACCAGATGCCATAAGCTCTGGCCTTGCTGCAAAACAAAGGTCATGAACTTTTAGTACTTGTTTTGCCATATGTGCAGACGATACAACGACTGTATCTATTTCCCCCAACTTCAGGTGCATTATAGGTCCATATTTTTTGGATAAATTTCTAAGAACATGATGTGGAAGTACTCCAATAACGTGATGCATGCTTCCAATTATAGGCAATTTCCATGGACCTGGTGGCAATTTTTGGTTACTTTTTTTCGATTTTCGAACGAAAATAACTAAGAGGAGAAAAAAGGAAAGCAACAATGAAACAGAATTGAAATGAATCTCCATTTTTTAACACTGAGGAGGAATGCAAGAAAAAAATTGGTTGTTAAATAGATAAAAGGGGTTAGCCCTTCACATGAAATGGCCATGTAGTCAAGTCACATGGATAATGTTCGTCTTCCTTTTCACGTGAAAGGTTATTCTCTTCCGTTACTTTTTAAAAAAAATATATATTTAATTAAATTTAAAAATAAATATAATAGCTAACTTTTTTTTAAATTAATAAAAATGTAGAAAAATTAAATAATTAGTCTACAACAAAAGGTAATTAAAAACAAAATACTAAATTCTCTAGCATATTTACTAAAATTATTTGTTTATAACATTTATTTTATTTAATAAGGAAACTTATCTACTCCATTAGTTTCGAGTTCGAATCTCGAGCAATTCCCTATCATATCAAAATTATAATTCTCTATAGAGAAGTTTGTACTTTTCCATCAACTTCATTAAACTTGCTTGACATGAGTATAGAATGTTAGGATCGTAAATAAGCAGGTGTAAACGCGAAAGTTAGCAAAGCGAACCTCGAAAGATCACGAGTAAGAAGACAACGAGAAATAAACCAAAAGACACAAAGATTTAACGTGGTTCGGTCAATCGACCTACGTCCACAAAGGAGATGAGCAATCCACTATAAATATGAGAGTACAAAATACAGAGGGAAACAACCTCAACCAATTCACTCAGAATACATGGGAGGTTCACACAAGTGATAACGTATCAAGCTTGTGACCCATAAATTCTCCCTTTAACCAAAATTCTCAAAGTCATTAAGACTACATTGTGAATGTTGAATAACCAAAATTCTCAAAGTCATTAAGACTACATTGTGAATGTTGATTAAGTTATAAGGAATATGTCTCTATTTATAGAGTACTAAACCTTTTCCTACCAGAAAAAGGACTAGCCAATCCAAAGACTTTTTCTAAAAAGAAAATCTATTTATGGTAAGAAATTTAGGTCAAATAAAACCCAACATAGAAGTCATGTTATACTGTTGGATAACAAGTCTTCCCTTTTCTACTTTGATATGTTGAAAACTCGTGTGGTTAGGAGTTCCTAATGATTAAATAAATAGAGATTTTAACATGACTGCAATTTTAGAGAGATCAAAGCAAAATACAAGTTATGTGGTTTAATAGATATGCTTAAGATATTATTGCTGATTAAATAAGTTAAGATGTGCTTAAGATATTATTGCTGATTAAATAAGTTAACTGTCATATTACTAATATCTTTTATCAATATATTTAGGCAATTCCAATGAACAAATGAGGAGATCATCAATCTATATTCATGAAAGTTGTTGTATAATTCCAACCAAGATCAATTATGCACTTAGAAAGATTGAAATACAACTTTGCATAGAGTCTGAATAGGAAAGTAGGCATCATTAAACTATATATATAATAATGACATTTTTAATCATGTGAAATCGCAATCAAGTGAAGATCATTCTTCCTAGTTGCAGATATTCCAAGTGTTTCCGTCATATCCAGATCCTCGGGTTGTTGTCCATAAGGAAGTTTCCAATCGAAGTGATAAAGCAATTGTGCTAGCGGATACACAATGTTAGCTAAACCAAAATTCATTCCTGGACACATTCTGCTTCCTGCACCAAACGGAATATACTGAAAATGATTTCCGTTAAAATCCACACCACTGTTTTCAAATCTCTCTGGCAAAAAAGTTTCAGGGTCATCCCAACTTTCAGGATCTCTTGCAATAGCCCAACCGTTAACAGCCACTTGAGAATTAAGAGGAATAGTGTATCCATCAATTTCTGTTTCCTCTCTGCATTGCCTAAGGCCTAAAAGAGGAGATGCAGGGTGTAACCGTAATGTTTCATTGATCACTAACTTCAAATACTTCAACTCATCGAGATCATTGTCATTCAAATCATTCTTCCTTTTATAGACACGTCTCACTTCTGTCTGTGCTTTGGCCATCATATTCGGGTTCTTCATCAGTTCAGATAACGCCCATTGTATTATTACTGATGAAGTTTCAGTTCCCCCAAAAAACAGGTCCTACAACATTGAAGTTCAGCTATTAATATAGAGATAAATGTCAAAAACACGTTAAATTATTCATTTTTTTTAGTTTCATATCTAAATTATTGAAAGTGTGAGTTTCATACCTAAATTATCACTTTTTAGTTTGAGAAACACATCTTAGTGGCGTGTGTAGTGCACTCTCTCTTTTATATGAAAAAACTTTGACACATTACATTTCACATAGATAAAATATTTTATCTAGATAAAAATTCAATAATAAAAATTAATATTGATTAAAAATTAAAGATTACTATCCATATAAAAAATTAAATTATTTTTCTTATCTCACTCCACCACCACCTCCACGTACCGCCCCTCCCCCGCAACAACCCCATCCTTTTTACAAAAAAATTATTTATAAAATATTTTTAAAAATTTCATATTTCATCCTCCCCCTCCCCCGATAGAAATTGATATTATTTTATTTAAAAAAATCTACCTTATCCTATTTAATTTTTCGCTCCTAATTTGTATTTTTTTATGTTTTTCTTATTTTGTGTTAGATATGCACGTACATATATTTTTAGAAAAAAAAATCTACTAGTATACGGAATATAACATAAACAACTAAAAAATATAAAAAGTCTTGTAGCGGCAAGTAAAAAATATTTTCGATATGTAAATCTAAAAACTGAGAAAAAATATTGAAAGCGGAGGGTTAAGTGGGATGGGTAGAATTATATTTTTAAGAAAATTAAATAATATCTAAATTAGTATTTGATGAGGGAGAGGAGATGAAGTAAAAAATGAAATACTTTTATAAAAGAAATTTAAACAAAATAAAAAACTTTAAAAAATGGTGTGGGGTAAGAAAAATATTTTATATTTTATTTTATAAAGAAAATATTATTTTTTTATAAAAGTTTTTTAATTTTTAATTTTAATTAATACTAATAATTTATTTATTTTTTATCAAGGTTGAATATTTTGTCCATGTGGAGTGTGATGTAAAATTCTTTAAAATAAAAGAGAGAGTGTATTACACATACCATGATGAGAGTGGTATAAAAGAGAGAGGTGTGTTTCTCAAACTAAAAAGTGATAGTTTAGGTATGAAACTCAAACTTTCAATAGTTTAGGTATGAAACTAAAAAAAAGGTATAGTTTAAATGTGTTTTTGACACTTATCTCATTAATATATATGATTTTGACAAATGATGGAACTAACAATAAGTGTAAACATGAACACGACTCTAAATGAATGATTGTTTTGATGAGATATAACCAAACTTACTAGAACAATTGCCTTGACGCTGTCATTTGTGATTGGAAATCGAAGTTCACCATTCTCCATAACTCTAAGTAAAACGTCAATCAAATCTTCACCCCCAAACTCACTGTTTCCCTCTTTCCCATTTGCTCTATTCTCTTTATGTTCATGAATTATTTTCTCCAATATTACATCGAACTTCTTATGCATACGCTTCAATCTGCTTCTCATTCCACCAATTCTGTGAAGTAATGTCCAAGAAGGAAATAAATCAGCGACATCAAATCCGCCTGATAAGGATAATACCTCCCTCATCAACATCAACAAATTATCTCTATCATCCCATACTTTTCCAAAAGCTGATCTACATATAACAGAGCTAGTAAGTCTAAGAACCTTTTCAGATATATTAACCACAACATTTGGCTTAGAACGAATAGATGCAACAAGATCATGAACCTCATCTTGTCGAATTAAACTAAATGACTTGACCATCTTTGCACTAAGTAACTCTGAAATGCATATTTTACGCATTTGTTTCCAGTAATCACCATATTTTGCAAATACAATGTCTTTTTGACTATAAAAGATTATATCAGATGCCATAAGCTCTGGCCTTGCTGCAAAACAAAGGTCATGAACTTTTAGTACTTGTTTTGCCATATGAGGAGACGATACGACGATTGCATCTATTTCCCCTAACTTCAGGTGCATTAGAGGTCCATATTTTTTGGATAAATTTCTAAGAACATGATGTGGAAGTCCTCCAATAAGGTGATGCATACTCCCAATAATAGGCAATTTCCATGGACCTGGTGGCAATTTTTGGTTAGTTTTTTTCGTTTTTCGAACGAAAATAACTAACAGGAGGAAAAAAGAAAGCAAGAATGAAACAGAATTGAAATGAATCTCCATGTTTTTACACTGAGCAGGAAAAACAAGAAAAAATAGGAGGTTAAATAGGTATACGGATTTTGGCTTTGTTAGGCTCTTTCACATAGCACATGGAAAATGTTCGTGTGAAAGGTTGTTCTCATTTTTTTTTATTTTTTTTAAAGATATAATTAAATTTAATATATGTATATATATAGTACTTAACTTTTTTTTTAACTTAATGAAAATGTAAAAAAATTAAATAATTAGACTACAACAAGAAGTTATTAAAACAAAATATTAAAATCACTAACTTATTTATTAAAATCAAAATTAAAAAAAAAAAAAAATTCTTTTTAGTCAGTCACATGAAAAATGTTTGGTCTTTCTTTTCATGTGAAAGACTATTCTATCATTTTATTTTATTTTTAAGAAAATATAATTAGATTCAAAAATAAATATATTAACTATTTTTTAAAATCAATAAAATATAGAAAAATTAAATAATAAAACTATAACAAGAAAATACTAAGATCACAAACTTATTTATTAAAATTAAAATTAATAAATAATATCTATTTCATACATTTCTTTTCTTCTTTTTAATTTTCTTTTTCTCATTTATTTCTTTATCCATTTATTTTCTTTATTCCTTTATTTTTCTCCCTTTTCCATTTTCTTCTCCTTCCTTTGATTTTTGCATTTTTTGATTTTATTTTCAATTTCTTTATTTCCCCTCCCTTCTTTTCTCTTTTCTCTTTTCTCCTTTTTTTGGATATTTTTCTAAAGATTTTTCATTTTTCAACATAAAGATTTTTAAAATTATTTTTTTCTGTTCAATTTGTAACCAGTCATAATATATTAGCTCCACACACACATTTATTGGTGTATGGGTAAATTAGTGCATTTTATTACTCCATCTGTCTCATATGTGGCATCCTTTTCGTATTCGTTCGTCCAAAAAAAATGTTATCTTACTATACTTAGAAATAATTTAACTTTAAAATTCATCTTTTATTCTTAATGAAATGATTTTCAGTTATACAAATATCTAATCTAAAAATTGTTTTAAATCACACATTTTTCAAAAAAAGTAAAAATAAAAATACTGTATCAAATTAAATGATATCACATAATATAAGACAGAGAAAATTTATAATAGGCAAGTTGTTGTGGTGTAGTGGTTATCATGTTAGTCTTACACACTAAGGGGCCGTTTGGTTACGGTATAAGAGATATCTTATTCATGTATAAAACAATGTATTAAGTTATACTGTTATACTATGTTTGGTAGAATTTTTTGTTTAGGTAGAAAAGTCAACATAACTTATACCATGTTTGGTTGCATTTTTGTAGTCCTACATAATTAATACCAACATAACTTATGAGGGAATCTATGTATAAAGTTATGCTGAGTAAAAGGTGAAATAAATTATGTGGGTATTAGTTATACATGTATTAAAGTGATAAATTACATATTTACCCTATTAATTTATTATATTATTTTTAATTGAAAACTTTATTGTTTTCCTATATATAAGTTTGTTGTTTTTATTTACTTTTTATATTTAGACCATTTTTTTTTATTTTTTTAATTAAAAACTTTATTGTTTCCTATCAACATGTGTTGTTCTTATTTCTTATTATATATAGATTATTTTCATTTCTTTTTATATACTTACCGTTTTGATTGATTTATGCAAATATAAATATTTTTTTATTATTAGAAATTGATTGTATATTTTTAACAGTACATATGCTAATCAAATATTAGCATTATACATTATTCAATAAAGTGAACGAATTAAGGGTTGTTTTTTATTTTCTTATTTTTCAAAATTTTTCTCCAATTTCAAATTACATTTTTTTTTTGAGAAAAACATCAATTTTAAAAAAATATTTTCAATTACAAAATTTTATTTTTTCACCCAATCCCTAACACCCTCACCCACCCACTACCGGCCAGCCCCCCCACCCCCAACCCCAACCCCTTCCCAAAAATTAATTTTGCTTTATAAAAATATTTTCTACTTTAAATTTTTATTTTTAAACTCCTACCCCCACCCACCCCCAACCCCCAAAAAAATTAATTTTATTTTTTAAAAATAGTATCAAATTCAAATTTTTATTTTTCACTCCTACTCCCTACCCCCTACCCCCGCCCCCACCCACTACCCCGCACCCCAAAAAAATAATAATTTTGATTTAAAAAAATATTTTCAATTTCATAAATTATTTTTACTCTAGTAAAAAAAAAAGATGTCTCTCAAAAATATTTTTCATTCATAAATCAAACAGTAAAAATCATTTCCGAAAATTATTTTCTACTCACCAACCAAACATGAGAAAATAAGTTCAAAATCTACTTATTTTCCAGAAAAACATTTTTTAGGAAAACATTTTCCTCCATACCAAACACACCCTAAGTTCATAAAAAAAAATTAAAAAAAAATTGATTGATTCTTCAAATATATACCCCTGAGTACAAACAAAGAATGGCTAAACTATGAGTTCGGAACCTAACTAAGCCACAAAAAAATAAAAGTAACCAAAATAAGCCACTATTTTAGAATGTAACTAAAATAAGCTTAGTGGAAGAAAAAAATCCACTTTATCCAATATTTCAAACGTTTTTCGTTAGTCCATAACGTGTGTATTTTAATATATAACGGAATTATTTCTTACACTTTATAAAATGTAAGTTTTTCTTACACTTTGTAAAGTGGAACTTTTTCTTACACTTTATAAAGTGGAAGAAAAACTTACATTTTACAAAGAGGAATATTTTTCAAGTTTTTTCTCCTTATGATGTTTTTGTAATGTTTGTGGTACAATTATATTGATTTGACATATCATAAAATAAAAAAATTAATAATGGATATCATATATTTCTTTCATCAATTTATAAAAGAATAGGGTATAAATAGTATTATTATGATTATAGTCGGAAAATACCTACTTAAGGACAAGCAAATTTGGAGATGATTATCTATAATGACGAATCGTTGATTGATTTTGTGAGGGTTCCAAATAATTACATAGATCAAATCAAGTTAACAATACTTGAAATCTATGTTAGAAAGGAGCCTAAGACTAGCCAACAATGTTCTTCTTTGTCGGTTGATGTTCATCCCCGATTAGAAAATCATAATAGCGTTGATGAATTTCCGATAACTCAATCTACTAATTTTCTAACATGAATCATTATCAAAATATTCTTACTGATCGATATGATTTTGATTTGAACGAAACTATCTATGAAAGTGACTGGTAATGCTCAATAATTATATTTCGATCAGTATTTGTTCATTTTGTCGATTATTTATTATTATCATTATTATTATTATTATTATTATTATTATTATTATTATTATTATTATATATTTTGTAGCGATTTACTTCAGCAAGATAGGAATATTGCTTCAAGTTATGGACTAGATATTTATTTTGGTCAGTCCTCACAGTTTGAAATGATGGAAAATGTTGGGACATTCTCAAATTTTCATGTCTCGCCTATTTTTATGTTAATGATTATCAGTATGTTCAACACTTGATTTTTTTATTTAAGTTAATTGCATGTGATATATATTTATATTTTTTTTTACATATATAGGGAAAATATCTCAATTGTACGACAAACATTACAAAATATCATAAGGGGGGCAGGGGGAGGGGTAGGAGTGAAAAAATATAAAATTTGAAGTTGATAGTATTTTTAAAAAACAAAATTATTTTTTTTGGGGTGGTGGGTTGGTAGGGGGCTGGCCGGGGGATGGGGAGGGAGTAAGAGTTTAAAAATAAAAATTTGAAGTTGAAAATATTTTTAAAAAGCAATATTAATTTTTTGGGGAGGGGGTAGGGTTGGGGCGGGCTAGTCGGTGGGGGGGTAGGGATCCAGTGAAAAAATAAAATTTTGAAATTGAAAATATTTTTTTAAAATTGATGTTTTTCTTTAAAAAAAATGTAATTTGAAATTGGAGGAGAGTTTTGGAAAATATTTTCCTTAATTTTTGAAGGAAAGTCATTTTCCTTAATTTTGAGAAAAATGAGTTGATTTGAAAAACGTTTTCCAAAACTTTTGTCCCAACCAAACATGAGAAAATTGAAAAACATTTTCCAGAAAATATTTTTCTTCATACCAAACACACTCAAAATGTCTAAAGTTTGCTTGCCTTCAAATTAGGATTGGACATAAAATATCTAAAATCAAATTATTAAACTGAATCAATTTTTTTGATAATTAGATATTTGATAATTCGGTATTTGATATGATATTCATGAGAAAAAGTTTAGAATCAAGGTATTCGAATTTTGGTTTAGTATTTAATATTTGTATTATTGATATTCGATTGGTATTTTTCGAACACCAAAGTATTTACTTAATGAATTACTCATTAGTATAAGTCCAAAGAGAAAGTTAAATAATAAGCATAAAAAATCAAATACATACATTTTTTAGTTGTACCAATTTTATTTTTCTAGATGTTTTTTTACTTGTTAATAATCTATTATCGTGTCTCCGCATAAAAAATAGAAATGATTGGAGAGATGATATTAATTTTGTAATGCAATCATCTATAGCTTTAATATAGTACTACCGAATATCGTATCAAACCGAATTAAATTTATCGTTTATCAAATTACCAAATTGAAATTTAAAAATTTAATATTTGATATCTACTTTTAACTATCAATTACTGAATTACTAATCCGAAATTTGAGAAATTAGAATTAAATACTAACACCCACCGCTACTTCAAATTGCCCAAAAGTCAATTTTTGGAAAGTTAAAATTAATTATTTTTAAAATTATAAGTATTATAAAACTTTAAAAAAAAATCATCATTGTTAATCTTTAAATTGAGGGATAAAATACATATGAGTAGAAAATCGAAAATAGTTAAATTGTAAATTAATAAGAAAATCCTTTTTATTTATATTGGTTTTTATATAAAACATAAAGAAGAAAATGGACATAATATGAATTAGGAAGAAGGGACAAGTTTTTATTCTCTAAATTCATATCAAGTGAATTATTCATATATTTTTCATAACTCAAAATAGATAATTATAAAGTTCAAAAAAATTATCAAAAAAAAAGTTTATATTTACCTTTTAATTAATAAAATTATTAAGCGCTTTACATTTTTTTTTAAAAAAAATAATAAAAATAATAATCTCTAATTTGGATGAGATGTATTAACATAATGTTGGGATTTGAGACTTCTGTCACAGACTTAGCAAAGAATATTTGCTAAGACTCTGTGTGGCCCTCGACAACTTACTCACTAATCTTTCAAGGTCTTGTAAGTTCAAGGAAGCCTTTAAAACTTAGAACGCTAAGAGAATGCTTGAGAAAGGACTTAGAAAGAATAAAAGAGAGAGCTTTTGAAGAAGGTTTTGTATATTGCTTGGAGAATGCTTACAACTTTCTTGGTTATTTACAAATGAATGTCTCATCTATTTATACTACTTCCTAGGGGGCTAAAGTATAAATAAAAATTACTTTACAAGTCTCTACTTATTTACACTTTGATCCCTTTCTAGAATCCTCTACACTTTATAGGAAATTCCAAAGTTTTCTTAGAAAATATCTAGTCTTCCTTCTAGAACTTTCCAAAGCCTTCTAGAGTTTTCTACAAACTTCTCCAAAACTCTAGACTGTTCTGCTCTTATCCGAATGCAAAATCTTACTGAGAATTGGCGGGACGTGACACTTCGCCATGACTTTGTCCTCCACTTTGATGACAACTCTGATCTCTTATCCCTTGTTTGGATTGTTGTTTTCATTTTGTTAGTTTAAACATAATATTTATTTTGATTATCGCGTAATTTTTTAATATATTATATCATTTAAACTAATAGTTAGTTAATGATAAAAAGACACATGTTATGTGTTAATTAATTTGATATAATTGGTTTATTGCCTTAATATTTCTTTTTAATTTATTATTTAATAATTATATTTTATTTATTATTTAATAATTATATTTCATTTTTTATCTTACTTTTTTATATTAATTTTTATTCCAAATTACGTAACATTTAGTAAAAATCATAAATAATACAATTTATTCAAATATAATAATCAATAAAATAATAAAATATCATATAATAAAATACGATATATTCTAAAATAATACGTAATAATGTCCAAACAACTTATATATAACAAAGCAAAGAAGGAAAAAATAAAAGAAAGAAAAGAAACCCCATTAGAGCTTTGTATCTCTTGCTCCAACTCTGTGGCCGCTGTAAGTGTTCTTCGTTTCAAAAACTTTTGTTTATCTGATTTATTTGTAATTTATAATATAATATACAAGTGTGGAGTTAGGTGTTTATGCTTTAAAAAAGGAATGTTTTTTTTTTTTTGTTCTCTTTCACTTTTTGTTTTTCATTTTTGGTGGGATTCTGTATTTTTGGAATTTTTGCATGTTACTTCAAAAAAATCCGACTGGGTTCAACCCTAGAACAACAACAACAGCCTTTAGCTCTCGATTGGTCATAAATTTTGAAGTTGAAATTTATCCTTGGAAATTTGAGTTTTCAAAGTTGTGATTTTGGAATTTAAAGTTGTGTTTTACTTTGAAATGTTTTTGAAGTTTCGTAAGTGGAAGTCCCAAAAACTGGTTTAAGTCTGTTATTGGGCACTTGAAAATATTTGAAGATCAAATTTCATAAATATTTGAAGTTAATTTTCAAAATCTAATCTAATATTTATGGTCTAATGCTAACTAAAACTTGGAGATAATGGGCTCGCCACCTCTTCCGCTTAAATATCAAGGTTAATTCACGCACGACGTAATGTTGGAACTTGAGACTGGTCACAAGTTCCTCAATGCTCATACAATGTAGTGGAGTAGTATTTCAAAATCAAACCCTTAAACCCCATTTGTAGTTGAAATCCTACACAAATCGCCGATCATCCATATATTTCGATGGCAATTATATATGAAATGCTATGTAAGATTTTCTTGTTTGGTTTCTAACTGGTGTCCGGTGCTCCCTTGGGGCCCACCTGATCGGGATTCATGCCGAAAAGTCACATTTTGGGAATTGAGGTATAAGGTTCCCTCTAAAAGCGAATCCATTCTCATGGCTCGAACACGAGACCTCTGGTTAAGGATGAATGGACACTTACCACCCCATCATAATCTTTGGTGGTAAGATTTTCATTGTACAAGGAATGCTAGTGTTTGATTTTGAAAAATGAGGATACATCCGTGATTGAGTAAATTACTATAAATTGGACTGAAATGATCAAAATACAAATGAAAAATTAGAAATGATACAAAATCCGATATCTGTGTATGATTCCCATGGTAAAAGGATAAAGTACTTGATTTTGAAATACATGAATGATTTGGACCTGTAATGCTTCCAACGTGTGCAATCGCTAACGTGTAAATGCTTTTCCCCTGGTTATGCATCTGCATTATTGAACAGTTTTTGCCTTGCATTGGTTAGGAATTAGGATAATCATGTTTCCATTTGTAAATTAATGTGGCTGATTTCAGCATCTCATACTGAAACCATCTTAGTTACTGAAATTATCACATGAATTGGTAAGTTTTATGCTGGCTGCCAGCCTACCACAACTCCTTCCCTTTATATGGGCTGGGGAATGACTATGTAAGCATGCTCACACAGGTGGAAGTTTAGACTTGTTCGAAGACTTACTAGTCATTTTTACTTCATTTTGTATGATGAATTGATGATATAATATGAGCTTAAATGAAGAATGTGGCTCATCGCGCAGGGCTTGCCTAGTGCGGTTGCCTCTTCTGTGTGGTTCGTATGCTATTACTGTACAAGTGTCGGGGTTACCCTGTTAGCACACAAAGGGGCTAGGCTGCGGGGTTCCCTTGTCATCGAAAAAACAAAAAAAGAATGTGAATTCATATAGTTGTACCCAACTTGTTTGGTGCTAAGGCATTATTGTTGTTGTTGTACCGAAATTCTCACAAACTACATATTTGCAGGACTGGCTCAAACAAAGATAGAATCTCCTCCATAGGATACCAAATGGCATCTCAAGTTAACCACAAAGAAGAGACATTTGATTCTCATTTTCCATGGATTCATCAAGATAATTTTCCCCCAGCAACAAAATTTGGATCCGAATCAAAGCCTTGTGCTGCTGTTCCTATTCGTTCTGTTGCCCCGACAGGTGATCAAAATGTGGATCTCAAGTTCAAGGCCAAATCACAAAAGATGAAGAAAAACAAGAAAACATCTATGAACGGAATTCGTGAAACTGTAGCGGAACTTTTGAAAGAGAAACGGTTTGAAAATAAGTCTTCTGCCTCTAAAAAACCTAAAGGAGAAGCTAGATGTGGAGAAGCTACTGTAACAAAGAATCCAAATCCAGTTTACGGCCGAGCTAGTGCTGATTTTTCTGGCCTGCCACAGCCGTTTTGTTCCTGTACAGGTGTTTCTAGACGGTGCTACAAATGTGCCGACAGGTGATCAAAATGTGGATCTCAAGTTCAAGGCCAAATCACAAAAGATGAAGAAAAACAAGAAAACAAACTACATATTTGCAGGACTGGCTCAAACAAAGATAGAATCTCCTCCATAGGATACCAAATGGCATCTCAAGTTAACCACAAAGAAGAGACATTTGATTCTCATTTTCCATGGATTCATCAAGATAATTTTCCCCCAGCAACAAAATTTGGATCCGAATCAAAGCCTTGTGCTGCTGTTCCTATTCGTTCTGTTGCCCCGACAGGTGATCAAAATGTGGATCTCAAGTTCAAGGCCAAATCACAAAAGATGAAGAAAAACAAGAAAACATCTATGAACGGAATTCGTGAAACTGTAGCGGAACTTTTGAAAGAGAAACGGTTTGAAAATAAGTCTTCTGCCTCTAAAAAACCTAAAGGAGAAGCTAGATGTGGAGAAGCTACTGTAACAAAGAATCCAAATCCAGTTTACGGCCGAGCTAGTGCTGATTTTTCTGGCCTGCCACAGCCGTTTTGTTCCTGTACAGGTGTTTCTAGACGGTGCTACAAATGTGGAGGTGGGTGGCAATCATCATGCTGTACCACCTCCTTATCTGAGTATCCGCTCCCATTCAATCCCTCAAAGCCTGGGAATCGTAAGGCTGGGAGAAAAATGTCTAATGGAGCATATAATAAGCTTCTGTGTACACTTGCAACGGAAGGTCATGATCTTTCTAATCCAGTTGACCTAAAGGATCATTGGGCAAAACATGGTAGTAACAAGTTTGTTACTCTCAAGTGAAAACGAGGAAAATTGACTCAACGTGTATTATGTGTATATTATTTTGCCCTCCAACTGTTGCTTCGTCCGGTAAGCATAAAAGAAACCTTGAGTAGTAGGTTGTTAATATGTTGAACTTAGTACTCATAAATTCTGGTAATACCATGCTTCTCTGTATTAGTCTTTGGGTGCTTCCTTTTTCTAACAAAAGTATGGCATTCTGATACTCACATTTTGCATGAATTATTGTGTTTACGAGTATCAGATTTCCTGATTTTTTTGGTGGTTTCAATCTCAATTATTGTTCTGTAGTTTACATTTGAGTAGTTGTGCAGAAACTGTTTGGAATTGAAATTCATTTCACCATTTTATTGTCCATGTTACAACTCTCAACACATTTCCAGCTACAAATAAATACATAACAAAGTGTATTTTCTCATTTATGGGGAAATATCTACCATGAAACTGAGACATGAAAGTGGAGGAAAGAAGTCGGCAAATAAAATTTAGGGAAGAAGGGAAACAACTAGGTACGACAGATGATTCTGGGGCCTAGCTGTTAATATAGTTTGGCAAAGTTTAGGCCTTTGCAGCTGCGACTGGAGCTCCAGCTCTGCTGGCAACGATTTGCTCGTAGAGGTCTCTGATCTTCAAACCGACAATGGTCTGGAAGAAACCTGTTCCATTGTTGCTGCCAGGGAAGTCAGCATGCTTCAACATTTGTTGAGTAACTTCACCATAAAATTTGCTGGAGAGGTTGCTCAAATGGCTCTCCACGTAGATGAGTTCATCTAGTCTGTCAAATTGGCCATCCATCTCCAAGACAGATACCTGCAAGTACGAAGAAAAACAGATGGTGAAAATCAGGCATGATTTTTGGAAGAATAGCTGAGCAATGGTACAGACCCGCTTTTTGGGTTAGCCAGGTATTTTCTAGCATGTTGTCTTTAAAGAACTGTGACATATCATCGAGAGATAACGAGAAGAAGTTTTAACATTCTTTTAGTGTTTATTTACCACCTGTGTTAGCTTGCTTGCTCATATTGTTGGTCCCAAACCCGAACAAAGGATGGTCGGTAAACTGGATTGAAGTTTTCCGTCTAGTCAATATAAGATGAATCCTTACATACAAAGCTAAAATTTTTAGCATGACTAGTAATCAACAACTAATGTCCTACCAATTGAGTTCCTCGGGTTGAGTCTAGACAGGTGGACTAGATTACCATCTGATGCACCCTGTTGATCTAAACTAAGTTCAGCTTATTGTTAAGACTCGGTGCAAAACTACATTCGTAATTAGTTACTGTGTATCCTATCCTTCCTTGCGGATTCCTGATTTGTAAGGCAGTAGCAGCTCTTATCTCCAGCTATGGAAGAACTTTACTTATAATTACTTTAAGATAGCTCGAGCAGATACTCTTTTTTTGGAAAGAGGAGTTTGTTTCCTTCTTAATCAATCCCTTTTCCCCTCATTCAGATCCTTTCCAAATTTTCTATGTTTGTATCACTAAGACACCATAAAGGCCAACCCTAAGTACCTAGGGAGCCTCAGCTCATTCAAATCAGTATAGAACGAGCACCTACGACTAAGGGGAATGGAATGTCGACCACAAGGCGAGAGAGTCGGTTGATTAGTATGATCAAGTTTTGGCAGGTAGAGAAAGAATGCAACATATACCTCATTGCCAAAGTAGGTATCAGGGCCATAGGTGAACTTGATGCCAGGGTAAGAACAAGTCAACTTCCTACCACAAGGAATCCATGAGATTGTTGATCCTTCATCGAACAGGTAAACTGGATTGAAGTTTTTCACTCCTTCCTTCATTATCAATCTCACTCTCAAAACTTTACCTTCATTGTCATCTGGGATTAGCTGAGTTGGGAGCACTTCAATGACTGCATCTGCATATTGCTTTTGTGGATCTGCACCAAAAAACAATTTTTTTGCCACTTAACTAATCGTATTCATCAATCATGTATGATATTAACTATCTATGTTGTTCAGACTCTCCAAATATGTTATCGCACTCATGTTAGATCCTCCAAAGTATGCATTTTTGGAGGATTTGACACACATCGTGCGGGTTTTTTAAATGTAAAGTGGAGCAACAGAGCTAATGTTATTTCAAGGGTAAGTAGTTCACCAATGTAAGCATCAAAATCTGGTTTCCTAGCTTCAATACTGGCCTTAATGCTCTCAAGGCTGTGTCCTCTTTCAGCCATATCCCTCTGCATTTTCAAAAAAGAACTGATATCATGCATATTTCATTCGAGTCATAAGTTCTATGTATTAACAACGTAAAAAGATATTTACATAATCAGGTCACTTATACGCGTCGTTATAGGTAAATTGTCTAACATGTTAAATTGTACTGATAGTTACCTGGATCTTCCAAGCAAACTTGACCTCATTGCTGATATCCAAGTAGATACTGAAGTCCAAGAGGTCTCTCACACGCTCATCATACCTTTATACCATAGAAAATGAAAAATAAATATCAGATTTACTACATATTTACTTTATATAATGACTTAATTTGGTCAAAAATTTTAATTTTTGCAGCAGAAATAGTTATTATTTTGGAGTTTTAAATTCTAATGAAGTTTAAGGAAAATGTCATACAAAGTTTCACGGGTAAAATGTGTAATTTCATAAGTGGTTATTTTACATTAAAACGGCCTCATTATCACCATTTTTAGATCTAAGTAAGCATATTTTGGATCAAATTATTAATGGAAGACATTTTTCATTAAATTTATTTCATTTGAGGACATTCTGACTTTGTTTGAACCTTTTACAAATATTATTATATTTATATCAAATTTTCTTTAAAAAATCATATTTTTAAAAAAAATCAAGACACATACTTGTCAATATTCTTATAGATCCCAAGTAATACATGTCAAAAGAAGAGAATCCCCTACACCATTCTCATTTTTCTTTTTTCCCTTTTGTAGGGAAGTAAATTATAAAGTATATTTTGTTACACAAACGACAAGAAAAAAAAAGAATCTTAATATACGGAGAAACCAAAGTTTTCTTTCAATGTGTCACCTCTCTTGCATGTGTCTTGTTTTAACATTAGAAAAAATCATTGCATTTCTTCAAAAATTTATCTATATAACATAGCAGAAGCGGAGCGAAAATTTTTAATGAGGAGTTTAAAATTTGAGAAGTAAATATACGAACTAGTAGGAAAGAGTTCGACATCTATTATAGATATCTAAAAATAATTTTAACCATATATAAATAATAATATTTATTTGCCGAACTATACACTGCCTCCACCCATGACTCACAGTTATATAAATTTAGATATATTAACAATAAAGTTTTTTTATATATATAATAAGTGGAAGAATAACCCATCAAATAAGTTTAACCAATCTTGTTTATTCATTTCATAAAACACATTTTCATTTTTAGTCTATTTTAAAAAAAAATAAAACTTCTATTATATCTAAAAAATAATAATTTAGCTTTGAAATCTTCATTTTATCCCTAAGTACAACATATGATTTCACAACCACATAAATGTACACCACATATTTTAGATAAGAAATTTCAAAAATCTATTTTTTTTCCTCTTAAAACTCCATCTCCACTCTTGTTAGAGCAAAGTTAAAACTTGACGTTCAATAGAATTCAATAACTTTTCACTCAAATTCTATAATAATATTTTAAAATCCACATATATAAAAGCTATACATTTCAAAATCCAAACATCTACAATCAAACGCTGTCACATAAATTGAGGCCGATAATAACAAAAAAATTATGAGATACTGTCAGTGCATATAAGTTAAACGGGCGGAGGGAGTAGACTTACATGGGGTGTAATCCTTCAATGACAAGAATCTTTGGAGGTTTAATAACCTCAGGAGGATCAAGAAGACCACTAACATGATTATATATAGGTTTATCAACAGCAACACCATCTTTAATAGCTTTAACTTGTTGATACATAAGATCAAAATCATTAGCTCTAGGATCAAGAGCAGTTACCCCTTTTTCTTTTCTACCAGTTCTATCAAGTGAATGATAATCATCAAGACAAATAACAGTAGTCATATCTGATATCAATGTGTTTGAATCTGGATTTCCACCTTTTGGTGGTTCAGCAGCACCACCAAAAACACTTGTTAATCTTCTCATAAATGTACTTTTGCCACAACCAGAATCAGCTGCTAAACCAATTACAACTGTTTTTTCAGCATCAGATGAAGCAGAGCATGTTATATTTCTTGATCTTTTTGTTAAGAAAATTACTTGTTTTTGGTGAAATCTTAAGTGGGGTTTTGATGGAGTTGAGATTGAACAAGATGAATTCAGTGATTGAGCAGTGTACACTGTACAAACTGCCATTTTTTCTTGATTTTTTTGCCTCTCTCTCTGTTTCTTTAGAGGTTTTTGAGATAGAATTATGGAGGAAGCTTTTTTTTATTTTTATTTTTGTGCTCACTGACTTACTGATAGATTAATGTGTGACATGTAATGAATGAATAGGCATTTTTTTTTTTTTAAGGATATTTTGTTTTTGGAATTTTGAAAAAATAATAATATGAGGCTTAGAAAATTTTGTAAGAAGTTAAAGGCTATGGTTATGGTTAGAGGAAAACAGATGGCTGTTTTGTTTGGCTAGTGAAGTGTGTTGATTTGGATCTCTGTGGACTACCCTTGGGGCTTTGAAGGGGGTGCTATTAAGCATTTCGGATTCTTTTAAAATGTTGTTATATTTATGTTGAATTCTTTAAAAGTAGTATATTCATTTTGAAGGATTTAATATATATCTATCAATATTTTTGAAGAGTCGGAGCAAAGGAATTTTTACGCAAGTTACTTTTTCCTAACTGGTATGCACTGATATACATGAATTATATGCAGTGACGGAGCTAGAATTTTTCAATAATTGGGTTTAAAATTTGAAAAAGTAAACATACGAACTAATCGAAGGGGGTTCAACCACATTTACTATATATATATATATAAATTAATTTTAACCATGTATAAATATACTAATATACATGCTATTGTATTTGTGTTGAACCTTTTAAAATTAGATTATTAATTTTCAAGATTTAACACACATTTGTCAGCATCTTTGAAGAATTGATTAGGAATTTTTAGTTGATATACACTGATATACATGAATTATACGTTTGACGGCAGGTTTTAAGATTCATTATTTACTTTTTTTTTTCTAGCTAGTATACACTGATATACATGAATTATACGTCTGATGGCTGCTTTTAGTTTAAGTGGTTGGGTGGTGGAGGACTATTTAGGTTAACTATTTTAGATAATTATTTTAAGGCTAAGAATAGAGGGGACATGGTTTGTAATTCTGTTTAGGGCTATAGTGGTCATTTTGACTTGTACTATCCTATCCCCACCCCACATACACTATTGAATAAGAAAAAATTTATTATTTTTCTTGAATTTATTTATTTATTCTGTTATAAGGATTGAAGATGATGGGTTGATGATGTTTGTGATAGATAAAGGAATGGAGAAAAGCTTTGGTGGTGATTTATTTCAGTTTGGATATTTCACAGGACACGTGGCAGAAGGATGATGGCATAAAAGAAGATAGAGAAGAAAGAGAGGTATGGAGGAGAATGTGTAATCCATAATTCAAACAATTTTGGATACTACTTTTGTACTTGATATTTTTGTACCTTTGGAAAGTTAATAAGAAAGATTTTAGGTGTTTTCATCGGTGAATAAGTTATTTTGAATTTTTTTTAAAGTTGAATTATAAAATATAGGGCAATTTTCACATATAACAAATAAAAAATTCATATTTGTATGCTATAGCAAAGTTTGCATAATTGCGCGCCATAGCAAACATAGAAACTGTATAATTCGCTATACATATACAGTTGAAGCAAATTGTATAAACGAAGTATATAAAACGAGAAAGGGAAAGACACTTGGGCAGAGAACTGTATAAAAACGAAGTGTATAAAACGAATTGTATGATATAAGTATATAGAACGATTATATACAATTTGAATTTGTATAAAATGAGAAAGAGAGAAAGACAAAAGAGACTTGACAAGGAATATACAATTGAATCGAATTGTATAAAACGAGAAAGAGAGAAATTAGATACAATTTGAAAATTGTATAAAACGAGAAAGAGATAAAGGAAAAAGAAACTGGGCAGGGGAGTATTTTTATTGTACAATTATAAGTGTATAGAACGAAAATATATGTACTTGCATGTGTATATACAATTTTCTCACGCTTTATACAAACAGAAACGCAATTTATACATTTCGCTTCTGTTTGTATAAGTGAGAAAGGCGAGGGTGACGAGCGAGATTTGGGAGAGTGGCGAGCGAGATCTGGAAGAGGGGAGAGAGGGGAACAAGAATATATGTATTTATACAATTTTCTCTGCTTTATACAATTAGAAACAATTTTTATACACTTGTGTTTGTATAAAAAGTGAGGAAGCGAGGGAGAGATTGGAGGAGAGTGGCGAGCGAGATATTTGGGAGAGAGACGCCTGGCAATTTTTGCAAACGTTTGCTATGGAGCAAAATTAAATCAACCCCTAGCTACTCCATTTATTTTAGATTATTAGTTTGCTATTATATATAATTTTTCCTAAAATATAATATTAACTGAAATTGAAATACATGAATTTTGTAAAGTATACTATATACTATATAATATGCATTCAATTTGCACTAGATAATTGAATTTGAAGAAGGCAAGTTTTGTTATTTTTTTGTTTTATTTTATGATTACTTTTTTATATTTGTATTTTATGAAATATATAGAAATTAGTATAAATAATTTTGAAATTGCTAATCTGAATTAGAACTCCAACCAAATATAAGATAAATAATTTTATATTTTTATTGTAAAATCCATTATAAGAATGAAGTTGTGTCAACTTTTAAGTTAAAAAATGGTACATAGCAAATTTTTCTTTGACTAGAAACTAACTCAAGTGCAAAACAAAGTTTGATATAAGGCTAAACTTAGCTAATAGTAAGTATTTATAGCTTACTTAATTAGAAATTACTTAGCAATACTATAAATCTTATTAATCGCGATGTCAAATAAAAGAATTTCAGCCTAAAATTAATTTGATATAATGTGCTACATTTTTTCAAAACAAATTATGTGCAGTACTCCAATTTGCAACTATTATTACTCTCAACATTAGTATGAGTTCATTCTCAATTCATATTTAAATAATTGCATGGGAAAACTTGGCCTAAAACACTATTATTTGTATATTAAAAAACATTAAATACAACAAATAAAATTTTAAGTATGATATAAAGTAATTCAAACTAACTAAACTTTTGTTTATTGATTCAAGTAAGCTGCAACATTAATTTAACAACCCTCCAATTTTGACATTCTTTTTTAGTGTGATAAATACAAGAAATTTCACTACTAAAAGAAAGAGAAAATAATTAATGAATAAGAAAATAAAAGAGGGAAAAGGAATTTTCTATTTCCAAGAATTAATTACGTATAAATTTTTAAATTCATTATATTCATCATTCTAAATTTAGATGATCTTAGTTACGTCCTATTTTAGCAAGTTTCGTATTTGGTTAAGATAAGGATTCCAAACATATCCACTCATACATCTGAAAAAGATTCTTATTTCCATACAAAATGACAAAATGAGTTAATAGTGAGATGATTCGGTGTATAAAACATTCCGTGTTAATAGAGATTCAGAAAAGAATCACACTTTAAAGGATATGTAGACAGTCTATCCTAATGTAAGTAAGAATATTATATAGTGATAGTTTCCACACTACAAACTTATATGACCTATAGATCATGAGGTTAGTTTATCGCTACTCCAAAACTCTCGTCACTTGACGGAATTGACAAATGAACAAAAGTATTGAAACTTCCTTGCATTGCTCCCTTTAATTTATTTGCTTAGATCATTTGCTACTATGAGTCATTCCATGAATTATTTGTACCTATTTTAATTTTTCTCGTAACTATATGTGATTTGAAGAGTTGGATTTGTTTCTTTTGTGGTATAAGTTTCTAACATTAAATTAGTTATTTACTCTACTAATTTCTCAAGTATTTCATGCTTTAGGGTGTGTTTGGTATGGAGGAAAATGTTTTCCATGGAAAATGTTTTTCTAGAAATTATTTTCTTGGAAAATAAGTAGATTTTGAACTTATTTTCTCATGTTTGGTTGGTGAGTAGAAAATATTTTTCGAAAATTATTTTTAGTGTTTGATTTATGAATGAAAACTGTTTTTGAGCGACATCTTTTATTTTTACTAGAGTAAAAAATAATTTATGAAATTGAAAATATTTTTAAAACCAAAATTATTATTTTTTTGGGTGCAGGTGCGGGTGCGGGTGGGGTGGGGGTAGTGGGTGGGGGCAGGAGGAGGGTTAGGAGTGAAAAAATAAAAATTTGAAGTTGATAGTAGTTTTAAAAACAAAATTAATTTTTTGGGGGGCTGGGGGGGGGGGGGGGGGCTGGCCGGGGGGGTAGGAGTTTAAAAATAAAATTTTAAATTTGAAAATATTTTTTAAAAAACAAAATTAATATTTTAGGGAGGGGTTGGGGTTGGGATGAGGGGGGGCTGGCCGGGGGGGTCAGGGATCGGATGAAAAAATAAAATTTTAAAATTGATTTTTTTTTTTAAAAATTGATGTTTTTCCAAAAAAAAAATGTAATTTGAAATTGAAGGAGAGTTTTGAAAAATGTTTTCCTTAATTTTTGAAGGGAAGTCATTTTCCTTAATTTTGAGAAAAAATGAGTTGATTTGGAAAATATTTTCCAAGATTTTGTCCCAACCAAACATGAGAAAATTGAAAAATATTTTCCAGAAAATGTTTTCCTTCATACCAAACACTCTCTTAATCCGTAGAATTAAATGGAAAATTGGAGCATTAGTTAGGCCTAGGATTCTTAGAGTGAGAATTTATTATGTAAGGATCGAATAACAATTTGTTTTAGCTGAAATCAACGTGTAGGATTGTTACGCTATGGGTTAATATAATTTGAAAGAAAATTCCAGATTTAACTCTGATGACTCAAGGTGACATACTGATCTAATTTTGATACGTTGCTCTAGAAAAGGTCAGTAATCAAAACTTGTTGAGTACACATATTTTCATTAATCACTCTATACTTATTACACTTTTTTGCATGCATGGTCTAATGTAGGTACTAACGGCACTTGAGTTGCTAGGTGGTTGGAGTTTGTTGTTGTTAGAGTATCGTGTAATCTATTTTCTCCTCAACAAAACTATATTTTATATCTTATTTTCTTATAAACGTACATTTGCATCAGCCTTTTATGTTTCATTCGTTGATGTTTTAAAACTAGTATCACCAGATCGTAAGGTTATTTTGAATTTGATTCTACGCAATTATTTAACATTAAGGGAAGGTCAGTAATCACGACCTTAAAATTCTGGGTCCACCACTGTGCACTCAGATGCGGAGGACAGCAAGGGACAATCCTTTTGGTTGCACAGCTCCAGTACCTGAGAAACACTTAATCACTTCATCAACTAGTTTAATTTAAGGATACAATGAGGTTGCAAAATTAAGCACTTATTGAATGTTGCTGATGTATTAGAATATTATTTTACTAACACATAAATTTTGTGTAATACTACATAATTCTACATTGCATAATGATGAACTCCAAATTTGTATCTCTAAATACAGCAGCATTCCTACAGAATTGCACATCTTGAATGTCAAGTTATTTAATTTGTTCTATGGAACACAGTATTTAATGCAAGTTGTTTATATAATTGAGAAGCAAAGGCAATGGTGTTATTTTTACAAAGCTTACATGTCCCACATCAGAATGAGAGCAAATGCTTAGACAGCCGAAAGCTGCTACATAATCGGATGCCCGTTAATTTGTTAAAGCATACCTTTCTCGGCCTTTTGGCTAAGATCAAGTGTAGTATCTGTTCTTATCAGTTTAATATCTGATATGTGGGCTATTGGTCCACACGATATTAACTTAATTTTTTAAGGGGAAGAGTCCATTAAGGTAGCTTGCTGCCTAGGCTCTTGTGCGTCGCCCATGCGTTGCACTACTGCACGGGCCTGGCGCACCCCACCAAATATAGTACAATTTTATTTCTTGGAACTAATGTTTATACAATTGAAATTGATTCAATTCAACCACCTATCAAACAATGGAAAACCAATGTTTAGGGCTAAATGTATGAGTTACGGTAAGCTAAATTTTCAAATCACATTTATGTCCTTCAATTTTGGGTGTGCACAAGAAGACAGTTGAACAAATAGATACACATGGCATCCTACATGACATTTTTGTCCTACTTATATTGTGCCACATAAGACTTATATGTCTACTACTTCAACTTTATATTAACTCAATTTTTTTATTTGATCGTTAGGTTCTCATTTTAAAGTTTTGATTAATTTGTATTAGGTAGAGTCCATTATAAGAATGACAATTTTTTAATTTTTTTAATATGGAACATAGCACATTTTTCTCACTATCGCTTCTAGAAAAGGGTTAGTAATCAAAACATGTTGAGTAGTGAGTACACATGTTTTATGTAATCACTCTATACTTATTGCACTTTTTTTAATGCATGGTCTAATATAGGTACTAACGCTACTTGAGTTTCATGTGAGTTGTTTTCTCCTTAGCAAAATAATATTTCATGTCTTATTTTCTTATAGAGGTAGAATTGCATCAGCTTTTCCAAACTTACTTTGTATTCATAAATATTTTTATACTAGTATCATTAGGTAGTGGGGTAATTTTGGATTTGATTCTTTTATTCTAAACTTATGATTTATTAGGAACAATTTGTTTCGCTACGATCGTTGATATATTTAGATTTCCAATCACGATTTCAAACCATTCTATTGGAGGGATGAATTGGTTGTCAAATATTTATAAATTATGTATGTATATTCTATAAATATTTGACTTTTATTTTTACTTTTGAATAATCACTTATAAATATTTCAAAAAATTTAAAATTTTGATATACCAAAAGAAATAAATTATTTATATTTATGTAGGTAGTGTTTATTAATCAAGTCAAATGTTTCACAAATTTGAACTTGACGTATAAAATAAGAAATTACTATCTTCAGTGTCAAATATGCATTTTATCTGTTTGAAATGTAAAATTGCCAAAATAACAACACAAAATCATCTCTACATCAAGTTTGGTAGTAACCGTTCTTCCAAATAAAAAATCATACCAAAGTTACCAAAAAAAGGAAAACACTAACCCCTCAAAATGGAAACCTTCTTCAGTTTGTTACTAATTGATCAAAATTCCAAAAGAAAATAATTATTATTTACTTATATATAGATAGTATTTTTCTCAAACTTATTATTTTTTTGTGTGTCAAATATGCATTTTGTTGAAAATAGAAAGTTACCAAAGAATAACTTCACTCATCCTTCTCCGCATGAAGTTAGGATTGATGATTTCTACCTATAAAAATAGCATGAAGTTAGTGTTGACACCCAATTTTGACCCTTCCCTGTAGGAATTAATTCATGAGCTTCTTAAATTCTCAAATAATTTAAAATAATTAGTTTTATAAATTTAGGAAAAAATATAAAATTTGCGTTATTTTGAATATTTTTTACCGTTTCTTAAAGTTTTTAGATAATATCTATATTTACATAATTATGTATATAATTAGTATATTTTATGATTATTCAAAAAACCATCTCAAAAATATTTTAAATTTAGTAAGTAGTCTTTTAAATTAGTTTAGATCATGGTTATATTTTTGAATCACTAAGTTTACGATTAAATTAATTATTTTATTTTTGTTAAGATTAAGAAGCTCGTTAATTAATTCATATTAATTTGTCTTATTTAAGGTTTAGCCAAACTTATTAATGTAACACAATTTGGCTATTTTTTAAATTTAATTCATCTTAGACTTCCAACTTAATTCAACTTTGAAAAACATTTGTGCCAAGCTCCACTTCAATTTTTCCCAGCCATTCTTCACAATTACCTTCAGCAGCCCGTTCTTTTTTAAATTCCCTTACAATTTTCTAGGCCCAATTCTTTCCTCCAAATTACTGCAGCCCAATACAATTCTCAACCCACTAATTCTCAACTACACTTTTGAGAGATTTGAATTTGAATTTTGAATTTTGAAATTCAAATTCATCCCAATCCATTCCATTTGCCCCCTAAATTGTTATTATTATTTTTATTTTATTTTTTGAATTTGAAATTTGAAATTTGAAATTTAAAATTCAAATTCATCTCAAAATCCATTCCATTTTTTCCCTAAACCTACCATAAAAATCTCCTATAAATACCTTCTTTTTTCTTCTTCTTTCTCATTCATAATTCTCATTCAAGAATGGAAGAATTTAGGATTCATAATTCTCATTCAAGAATGGAATTTTCAAGATTCATTATTTTTTCATTCATAATTCATAAATTCAAGAATTCATTGATTCAAAATTGAATTCAATTCATTTTTCAATTCAACATTCAATAGGCAAGAATTCAATTTAATTTAATAATTCAATATTCAATATTCATTATTCAATATATATTTCCATGGATATAAGGTCGTTCATTGAGGATTTGTGGTGAAGTCATTGCCAGCTTTAGTTCCAGTTTGCTGCTCGGAAAAAGGTATCGTCATCTTCTTCTCTTTCATTTTCCTGGGCATATTTTCAGTTTAGCATAAATGATTTAAATTCCCCTTTCTAACTGGTTAAATTCTAACACACATAAGTATTTGTTGCTCTTAATTTCATAAGCTTGTTGGTTGTTAATCTTCGGTGTAATAGTTGGTTTTCGTTGCATTTGGTTTTTGAAGTGGCTTAGTAACTCCTATTTTAATTAAGTCTCGTTTTAATTGTTTCCCTTATCTCAAGTATTAATTTATTTATTATTTTTTTGTTGCATGATCCGCTTTGAGTCCATGACGGACTTATCTCCCTCGCATCTCCGAGTCGTCCAGCCCCTGGAAAACATGATATGCAGGTTGAAAGCAGCAAATATGCTGCTGGAAATTAATTCACAGGTTTCCAAAAGGCTCAAAAAGGGGCTGATATGTTGTCATATACACTGATATACAGTTAAAGTGTACGATATACAGGTCGAAAAATTTATACAGGTGCTGAAATTTTGATCTGAGAAAGCATACATTCTGTATATATCTTGATATACACGAAAATAGATTATATACAAGCCGTATACATCAAAATATATACACAGTTTCTTAAGGGAAAAAAATGGAGCTAAAACCCAAGGAACAATTCAGCAGGCCCAACTGGTCCCTAAATGGACAAAAACCTATTTTGGGTCATTTTAGAATAGGACAGGTTTCAGATTTGGAATATGGGTCAAGGGCCAAAATTTAATATTTCTTCCCTCTATTATTTATTATTGGGAAACTTTTCAAAATGTCAATATTTTAACATTTAAGAGGACTCATTAGCAACACTTTCAATATTTAGTAAAAATGTCAAAATTTTAATTTGTTATGTATCTTTATTTATGTTTTTATTATTTATTTTTATTTAAAAAATATAATTATTTAATAACAAAAGAGAGAAAATCAAGGGAGAGAATATTTCAAAAAAACATAAAGATCACTTAATTTTCTCATCATTTACATTTTCAAATAAAACTCAAAGTTTGTTCTTTTTTTCTTTCTCTAGAATCTTAACATTTTTTTATTATTTTGTATTCATTCCAATAGATATACCAAATGAATCTATAGTTATTTAAAAAAATATATTTGTATTCATATATTTTTTTCATGTGAATTTATTTGTTTTTTCGAAAATCTTGTATTTCGTATTCATTTCAATATGTATTTTATTTGTATTTCTATCTATTCTAGTTTTTATTTAAAATATTGTATAATAATATATAAAATACAAAAAAATAGTATGATGAAAAAGTGAGATAATATTTTTTTAGAAAAGGAACAAATCACTTAAAAATCATTTACAATTTCAAAAAAAATTCCTTTTCATTCTATTTGATCAACTTTTCTTTGTTATGTTTTCATTATAATTGTATAACAATATTTTTTACATTTTATGTGCTCACTTTACCATTCAAATTAAAATTGATTTTTTTCCTTTCAAACTACAAATTGTATTTCGGTGATCAAAATTGTATTACTTGATTGTCATATATATATACACGTATCTCAATATATACGAATGTGATTAATGAAAGCGTACAAGATTTTTGGGGGGAAATAGCATACTTGGTGGAAATAATAAATTTGTTGAGGAAGAATATAATATTATAAAAAAACAAATACAAATATTGACTATGAAAGAAATAAGAATACATGATTCTGAAAAATAGATAGCATACATAATAAAATAATATAATTAGGATACAATATTTTAAATAAAATACAAATTAACGGTTGAAAAACAGGATACATATATGTTTAAGAAATACAAATTCATATAGATAGCATATATAGTGAAAATGATATAATCAGAATACAATATTCTAAAAAAATACAAATTGACTGTTAAAAAATAGGATACATCTATGCTTAAAAAATACAAATTCATATGAGATACGTATTTGAATGACTACGAATACAAAAGAAATATAATGTTCTTAATAAAAATACAAATGATGAGTAAAAGAAAAATAATTGACAAACAAAAATTAATATGAATATTATTCTGATATGAATACAATTTCGCAACCTTCTTCTTTAACTCTCTCTTTCTTCTTCATCTGTTATGTTCTTTTTTTTTTCAATTCTTTTCACCAAATTCAAATCTGATTCTGTGTTTATTTGTGAATTATAACCCTATAAGCAAAATTCGAAATTATTAAATATGAATATACAAAAAAATCAAACAATATATTAGGTATGAATGCTTATGTGGATTACTACAAATTACAATCTAGTATATCTCAAATATGAAAACAAAATCATAAAAAAAGAGTGTTTCAAATACTAAAATTTCGAAATGCATAAATATTCGATGAGTATGTTAACAAACTCATATAAAAATCAAAGAAATGACAAAAAATCTATAATACATACAATCCAAAATTCAACATAATTTTTTATTTCGAAAATAAAATCTCATGAAATCTCGCAAAATACTTGATGATTTCGAAAATACATTTATGTATTGTGAGATTTCTTGAATAAATCAATAGATCTGAACAAATTGGCATAAACTTGAATAATTAGTTCTTCTTCAACAATGAGAAAGAGAATAATGATGAAAATGGTAAAAGAGAAAAAAAAAATCTTAAAGATGGAAATAATTTAATGATATTAAAGTCTAGAAGAAGTCTAAATGGATAGTGAATATATTTAATGTTGGATTGTTTTGAGAAATAAAAGAAAAGATAAATAATAATATTTGAATAAAAATTATTTTTAAAATATTGACATTTTGAATAAATATTTTAAAATATAGATATTTTTACTAATTAAGTTAGGAATTGTGACTAGTTTACTAATTTTTCCTTTATTATTTGACTATTATTGTTATACTGACTAACATTTTGGTTGAATTTTTTTTATTTTCTAAAGGATTGCCATTTCTTGCTACATTTATATATTCATAAATATTTATTTTTACTATTTAATTTGTTTTATAGATTTTTTTAGCATTTAAATTTATTTTCTTAAGATCATCCCCTCTAATTATTTTTCCTTTGAAATAGTGAGTAATAATAATAAATATAATAGCAAAGAAGTACATAATATATAATAAGTAAGTAAATAGATGAATTTCCTCATTACTTAGTTATAATTTGGAAAAGTTATTTAAAAGGTCTTTTAGTCAAATCGCCGGTTAACCGCGAGTTAGCGGACATTCCGAGGGCCTAATACCTTCTCGGAATGTACATTGAACTTCGAAACCTTTTCAATTGATTTTTATCTGTTTTAAATCTTTTGAAAAAATAAATTGTAAGTTTTCTTGATTTTTACTAAAAAATCAACTGGCGATTCTGTCAATTTGAAAAGTCGATTTTTCTTAAATCATAAGATTAATTGGTTTTTCAAAACTTAGTCATAGTCATTTTTTACTTTACGTATATATATTTTCGTAAAACAGTTAGGATTGATGATTTCTACCTATAAAAATAACAGTTGCTTTCTCTTTGTTATTATCCACATATCACTATATACTATTTTCAATATCAATTTGAACGATGTGATGGTACCTATAAATTTTCAAGGAAAAATGTTTTAAAAATTTAAATCAATGTCTAGATCTATTTAGGATCCAATGTATTCTAAACCCAACCCATTTAGAATGAATTAACTATATATAAGATATTATTTCAATAACATTTAACTAAAAAGAATACGGTTATTGTACAATTTTTATCATTTTAAATATTAATACTATAGAGACCCTTAAGGTTGATCCACATTCAACATTGTGCACTTAGCTCGATAATGTTCCTCTGATCACTTATTAGAATATTTTTTAGAAACTTTTTTAGAATCATTTTAGAAACTTTTTTAGAATATTTTTTAAAACCTTTTTGAAACTATATATACAAAATACGATCTTACTCCTAGAAATTTTGATTTAGGAATTTACCCCTTTCCGCTAAAATATGGATTTCCTGATTTGTAAATGCAAAAGTTACCAAACAATAACATCATTCTACTTTTCCATTAAAAAAAAATTGAGAAAATTACGCTACTAATCAAACTTATACTATTTAAATACTCATCAAGCTATAGTTTGCTACTTTTCCGTTAAGGTAGCTTGCTACCTGGGCTCTTGCGCGTCGCCCATGAGTTGCACTACTGCACGGGCCTGGCGCACCCCACCAAATCTAGTACAATATTTTTCATCAGGAAATGTCTTAATATGTTTTGTTACTCAAGTGATACAATGCAATATGCTATTGATGAAGCTGATCACAAATCTCATAGTGGAACTTACAAACCATCTCATAAGGCATCATATCTCCACCCAATCATATAAAAAATCTCAGCAATCTTTGTTATAATTCAAACAAATTAAGTTGGAAAAGACAATAGAATCATAGTAAGTATGTCACTTTACGGATCACTCGAGGAAAAATAAATTTGCTTGTAGCATCAATCCATTATTGGATATTTATTCGTGTTGCAAGAACGAAAGATGTGTAGTTTGAGAAATTAGTAATGGGAAAAGCACAAACTGAGATGAAAGTAAAAGCAGATACTACTTTGTGTATGTTCTTAGTTTCGACATGGTACTTACTACACAGGGTGAGTCCCATCATTTGATTCATCACTCTGTTTGTCTAGCAGAAACAAACAACTTGTACCATCGTTTACGTGATGTACCTGATAACGTTCGTGTAGAAAGAAGTTATATTACCAGTTTATCCTTCTGTTCTGATGTTGAATTCGAAGCCACTTGCAGATGAACTTCAACAAGCAAGCGGTTTCACCGAAATAAAGGCAACTCTACATTTGTATCCCTGCAAAACTGCAACAAAATATGAATACCAACAACCTCAAAATGAAGAGTTATGCATATATAACTGTGCAGCTGAATCATCATGTATTCATTTCCATGTGAGATAGCAGCTGATATATATGAAGCAAATGCAATGCTGTTATTTTTTTGTAAAGCTTACATGTCCCACATCGTAATGAGCCAATGTGTAGGCAGCTGAAAGGCACTGCTACATAAACGGATGCCCGTTAACTTGTTAAAGCATACCTTTCTCGGCCTTTTGGCTAAGATCAAGTGTAGTATCTGTTCTTATCAGTTTAATATCTGATATGTGGACCATTGGTCCACACGATATTAACTCAATTTTTTAAGGGAAAGAGTCCATTAAGGTAGCGTCGCCCATGCGTTGCACTATTGCAAGGGCCTGGCGTACCCAACCAAATCTAGTACAATTTTATTTCTTGGAACTAATGTTTATACAATTGAAATTGGCGTACCCAACCAAATCTAGTACAATTTTATTTCTTGGAACTACTGTTTATACAATTGAAATTGATTCAATTTAACCATCTATCAAACAATGGAAAACCAATGTTTAGGGCTAAATGTATGAGTTATGGTAAACTAAATTTTCAAATCATATTTATGTTTTTCAATTTTGGGTGTGCACAAGTAGATAGTTGAACAAATAGACACACACGTAAGACTTATATATCTACTTGTTCAACTTAATATTAACTCAATTTTTTTATTTGATCGTTAGGTTCTCATTTTAAAGTTTTGATTAATTTGTATTAGGTAGAGTCCATTATAAGAATGACAAATTTTAATTTTTTTAATATGGAACATAGCACATTTTTCTCACTATCGCTTCTAGAAAAGGGTCAGTAATCAAAACATGTTGAGTAGTGAGTACACATGTTTTATGTAATCACTCTATACTTATTGCACTTTTTTTAATGCATGGTCTAATATAGGTACTAACGCTACTTGAGTTTCATGTGAGTTGTTTTCTCCTTAGCAAAATAATATTTCATGTCTTATTTTCTTATAGAGGTAGAATTGCATCAGCTTTTCCAAACTTACTTTGTATTCATAAATATTTTTATACTAGTATCATTAGGTAGTGGTGTAATTTTGGATTTGATTCTTTTATTCTAAACTTATGATTTATTTGGAACAATTTGTTTCGCTACGAGCGTTGATATATTAAATTTCCAATCACAATTCCAAACCATTCTATTGGAGGGATGAATTGGTTGTCAAATATTTATAAATAACGTATGTATATTCTATAAATATTTGACTTTTATTTTTACTTTTGAATAATCACTTATAAATATTTCAAAAAAATTAAAATTTTGATGTACCAAAAGAAATAAATTATTTACATTTATGTAGGTATTGTTTATTAATCAAGTCAAATGTTTCACAAGTTTGAACTTGACGTATAAAATAAGAAATTACTATCTTCAGTGTCAAATATGCATTCTGTCTTATTTGAAATGTAAAGTTGCCAAAATAACAACACAAAATCTTCTCTACATCAAGTTTGGTTCTTCCAAGTAAAAAATCATACCAAAGTTACCAAAAAAAGAAAAAAAATTACCCCTCAAAATGGAAACCTTCTTTATATATAGATAATATTTTTCTCAAATCTATTTTTTTTTATGTGTCAAATGATTTTGTTGAAAATAGAAAGTTATCAAAGAATAACTACACTCATCCTTCTCCGCATGAAGTTAGGATTGATGGTTTCTACCTATAAAAACAGCATGAAGTTAGGATTGATGATTTCTACCTATAAAAATAGCAATTGCTTTCTCTTTGTTATTATCCACATATCATTATATACTATTTTCAATATCAATTTAAATGATGTGATGGTACCTATAAATTTTCAAGGAAAAATGTTTTAAAAATTTAAATCAATGTCTAGATCTATTTAGGATCCAATGTATTCTAAACCCAAGCCATTTAACATGAATTAACTATATATAAGACATTATTTCAATAACATTTAACTAAAAAGAATACAATTATTATACAATTTTTATCATTTTAAATATTAATACTATAAAGACCCTTAAGGTTGATCCACATTCAACATTGTGCACTTAGCTCAATAATGTTCCTCTGATTATTTATTAGAATATTTTTTAGAAACTTTTTTAGAATCATTTTAGAAACTTTTTTAGAATATTTTTTAAAACCTTTTTGAAACTATATATACAAATAAGTGTATACGATCTTACTCCTAGAAATTTTGATTTAGGAATTTACCCCTTTCTGCTAAAATATGGATTTCGTGATTTGTAAATGCAAAAGTTACCAAACAATAACATCATTCTACTTTTCCATAAATAAAAATTGAGAAAATTAAGCGACTAAGCAAACTTATACTATTTAAATACTTATCAAGCTATAGTTTGCTATAATTACCACTCGCGACTAACATTATACATTATTTACGTGGGCTGATTCGAGTTTGTGTAATTAGTCATGTTTGTATATATATAATTCGCTAGGATATACAAATACATATGTATAATATACAAGTTTTTAACCTGTATACATATACAAATCACCTCTCTACCACTCTATGCCCTCTCTCGCTCGCCTCTCTCCTCCCTCTCTCAATCTCGCTCGCCTCTCTCCTCCCTCTCCCAATCTCGCTTGTCATTTATACAAATGTATATGTATATTATACATATATACAATTATATACATATACAATTCACCTCTCCCACTCTCTTTCCTCTCTCGCTCACCTCTCTCCTCCCTCTCTCGATCTTGCTCTCCTCTCTGTACTCTCTCCCACTTTCTCTCGCCTCTCTCCTCCCTCTCCCAATATCTTTAGCCATATATACAAATACATATGTATAATATACAATTATCTAACCAATATACATATATAATTCACCTTTCTCCCACTCTTTCCCCCCTCTCTCTCCTCTCTCCTCTCTCTCCCAGTCCCGCTTGCCTCTCTCCTCCATATAACATGTTGCTACAAACTGTAATTATCAAACTATAGCTATGGAGAGTAATTAATTATTTTTAAGTGGCTATTATGTGAAAGTTTCCCAAAATAATTCCTATAAAAAGTAATTATCCTTTTATTATTTTTCACAATCATTTAATAACAAATTAGTAGTGAGAAGAAAGTGAAAGTATTATTATGGATTAGAAGCTTTATGTTCTTGGAGCTGGCTCTTACGACGAAGTCTATAGTCTATTATGCAGTGAAGATGTATCCTTTTTCGTTTATGTGTTTCTGTTGCTGCGATTAAATGCGCTGATGTTCATCGTTCAAATTCAGACCAACAAGAAGCACAAATCTTGACAATTCTCAAAGGTTCTCCTTATGTGTTCAATTCTTTGGAGCAGACTTTAGCATCGACAATGGAAATATTCCAACTTACAATATGTTTCTTGAATATGCATCTGGTGGATCACTCTATGATTTGATCAGGAGACGGTTCAAACACAATCCGAGGGTCTAAAGTGAAATCTCAATTAGAGGACTAAAGTTCATGCAATTATTTAAAAATCATTTTTCTTACATTTTGAAATGCAAAGTATTACTTAATATTTTCTTTTATAAATGTTTTATTTGATTTCCTTTTCAATTATTAGATTTCGATAAAATTTTATCAATTCAACGATGAAAAATATCATTTTACTCAAGGCAGTCATCATATGAATTGTTAATATAATTCTACAAGTAATAAGTTGACAAATTTCAAATAAAATATTAGAGTTAGAATCATAGAATTGATTCAAAAAGTTGATTTGGTATACACAACATTTTCTATGCTTAATGTAATGCTTGAAAATCTTACAAGAAATGGAAAAATAATTTACAATTCACTTTGTTCAACATTTTTCAACTATTGATTCATATTATTGACAGAATATTACTCTAACTTATCAAAAATTTAAAGAAGAGAATGCAATTAAAGGAGTAAAAAGAATAAAATAATAATTTTTTAAAAAATATGTATACTTTTATCATAAATATTTTTTTCTTAAAAAAATTAACACATAATTTGTTTTTGGTAAAAGAAAGTGGGGTCTAAGGCCAATGCGTTACCATTCCAAGCATAGAGCCTAGTTAGTTGATAAACAATTACAAAAAAGGAATGAGAAAAATGTTAGAATTGGAATTAGGTTTCTATACAAATCAAATCTTTAATAAGAAAGGGTGGTTTGATTGTGTGCTAATGTTTTGGTTTTTGATATTAGAGAATGTGTTGCCATGCACAAGGTGGAGCCAGAGTTAGAGGGTTCAATTTTGTTTGGGGGTTCACATATTAATATGCATATTTTATTTAATATTCTGATGCAAATATAGATTCGTCCAAACCCATGAATCTCACCTAGCTCCGCCCATAAGCTGAAGTTGGTTGACTTTGGATTGTCGTTGAGAGTTGCCGAAGGAATGGTATATACGACTGAAGTTCATTGAGCAATCGAGGGACTTTAATTTACGCGCCCAAAATCGTTGACCAGTGATTTTCATGGCAGAGCTCATGATATATGGTCGTTGAGCTGCACCGTGGCAGAGATGACTGGGAGTCGCGCTTGGATTTATCGCAACAGTAAAAGTAAAGATTTGCAATCACATATTATGAATGAATACCCTATGTCCGGGGTAATGTTTCTGAGATGGCAAATGGGTTTTCACACAAATGATTGATAAAAGATCCTCTAAGAAGTTGGACGTGGAAACAGCTACTCCATCATCTATTTATTCAGCAAAACACAAATTTTGCCTAATACTATTTGGATATTTCATATCTTTTTAATAATAGTGAAACAGTGCTTGTTCCTATCTAGATTTAATTATTTTCTGTTTAATTAAAGTTAGTCATACTGGGAATAAAATATTGTTATGTCTTGAATGTTAAGATATTTAATATATAACTGAGCAGCTGCTGATATATATAAAGCAAACGCAATGGCCTTATTTATATGAAGCTTACATATCCCACATCTGAATAAGAGGAAATGCTTAGACAGCCGAAAGCTGCTACATAAACGGATGCCCGTTAATTTGTTGAAGCATACCTTTCTCGGCCTTTTGGCTAAGATCAAGTGTAGTATCTGTTCTTATCAGTTTAATATCTGATATGTGGACCATTGGTTCACACGATATTAACTCAATTTTTTAAAGGGAAGAGTCCGTTAAGGTAGCTTGCTACCTGGGCTCTTGCGCGTCGCCCATGAGTTGCACTACTGCACGGGCCTGGCGCACCCCACCAAATCTAGTACAATATTTTTCATCAGGAAATGTCTTAATATGTTTTGTTACTCAAGTGATACAATGCAATATGCTATTGATGAAGCTGATCACAAATCTCATAGTGGAACTTACAAACCATCTCATAAGGCATCATATCTCCACCCAATCATATAAAAAATCTCAGCAATCTTTGTTATAATTCAAACAAATTAAGTTGGAAAAGACAATAGAATCATAGTAAGTATGTCACTTTACGGATCACTCGAGGAAAAATAAATTTGCTTGTAGCATCAATCCATTATTGGATATTTATTCGTGTTGCAAGAACGAAAGATGTGTAGTTTGAGAAATTAGTAATGGGAAAAGCACAAACTGAGATGAAAGTAAAAGCAGATACTACTTTGTGTATGTTCTTAGTTTCGACATGGTACTTACTACACAGGGTGAGTCCCATCATTTGATTCATCAAGACATGGTACTTACTACACAGGGTGAGTCCCATCATTTGATTCATCACTCTGTTTGTCTACCAGAAACAAACAAATTGTACCATCGTTTACGTGATGTACCTGATAACGTGCGTGTAAAAGGAAGTTATATTACCAGTTTATCCTTCTGTTCTGATGTTGAATTGGAAGCCACTTCCAGATGAACCTCAACAAGCAAGCCGTTTGATCGGAATCATGAGGGCAACTCTACATTTGTATCCCTGCAAAACTGCAACAAAATATGAATACCAACAACCTCAAAATGAAGAGTTATGCATATATAACTGTGCAGCTGAATCATCATGTATTCATTTCCATGTGAAACAGCAGCTGATATATATGAAGCAAATGCAATGCTGTTATCTTTTTGTAAAGCTTACATGTCCCACATCGTAATGAGCCAATGTGTAGGCAGCTGAAAGGCACTGCTACATAAACGGATGCCCGTTAACTTGTTAAAGCATACCTTTCTCGGCCTTTTGGCTAAGATCAAGTGTAGTATCTGTTCTTATCAGTTCAATATCTGATATGTGGACCATTGGTCCACACGATATTAACTCAATTTTTTAAGGGAAAGAGTCCATTAAGGTAGCTTGCTGCTTGGGCTCTTGCGCGTCGCTCATGCGTTGCACTATTGCAAGGGCCTGGCGCACCCCACCAAATCTAGTACAATATTTTTCATCAGGAAATGTCTTAATATGTTTTGTTACTCAAGTGATACAATGCAATATGCTATTGATGAAGCTGATCACAAATCTCATAGTGGAACTTACAAACCATCTCATAAGGCATCATATCTCCACCCAATCATATAAAAAATCTCAGCAATCTTTGTTATAATTCAAACAAATTAAGTTGGAAAAGACAATAGAATCATAGTAAGTATGTCACTTTACGGATCACTCGAGGAAAAATAAATTTGCTTGTAGCATCAATCCATTATTGGATATTTATTCGTGTTGCAAGAACGAAAGATGTGTAGTTTGAGAAATTAGTAATGGGAAAAGCACAAACTGAGATGAAAGTAAAAGCAGATACTACTTTGTGTATGTTCTTAGTTTCGACATGGTACTTACTACACAGGGTGAGTCCCATCATTTGATTCATCACTCTGTTTGTCTAGCAGAAACAAACAACTTGTACCATCGTTTACGTGATGTACCTGATAACGTTCGTGTAGAAAGAAGTTATATTACCAGTTTATCCTTCTGTTCTGATGTTGAATTCGAAGCCACTTGCAGATGAACTTCAACAAGCAAGCGGTTTCACCGAAATAAAGGCAACTCTACATTTGTATCCCTGCAAAACTGCAACAAAATATGAATACCAACAACCTCAAAATGAAGAGTTATGCATATATAACTGTGCAGCTGAATCATCATGTATTCATTTCCATGTGAGATAGCAGCTGATATATATGAAGCAAATGCAATGCTGTTATTTTTTTGTAAAGCTTACATGTCCCACATCGTAATGAGCCAATGTGTAGGCAGCTGAAAGGCACTGCTACATAAACGGATGCCCGTTAACTTGTTAAAGCATACCTTTCTCGGTCTTTTGGCTAAGATCAAGTGTAGTATCTGTTCTTATCAGTTCAATATCTGATATGTGGACCATTGGTCCACACGATATTAACTCAATTTTTTAAGGGAAAGAGTCCATTAAGGTAGCTTGCTGCTTGGGCTCTTGCGCGTCGGTCATGCGTTGCACTATTGCAAGGGCCTGGCGCACCCCACCAAATCTAGTACAATTTTATTGTATAGCACTGCCCTTGTTTGTTTTGTAAATCATTTTAAGTGATTTTATGCCTGGGCCTCATTTTTTATTGAAAAATATAATTCCTGCTCAACTTATTGGGATGGGGTCTCTCATGGTTATCATTGAGTACTAAATCACGTTATAAATTTGGTATTAAAGTTCGGAAAAAATGGTCAAAAATGCCCTTTTAACAATATGAGATGAATAAAATTTTCCGTTTATAATTTGGTTTAAAAATGCTTATTAAGAGTCGCCACAGCTGATTTTAAAAATTAAAAAAACAAGAACCAGCCAGCCAATTCCTATTTGTTGTAGTAAAGAATGAATTAAAATGGTGTATGTTATTATTCTCATCAAGACCTCTTTTAAATCTTTTTCACCATAAGTTTTGTGTAATTAATACAAATATTATTTAAATTATCATTTTCTTGATAAATGAGTACATTAATATAGTTTTTAATCATAATTTTCATAATGGAAGAATTTGAAAAGTTATGATAGATAAAACAATGTATATACAACCATCACCACATCATATTATTTATATATTATATTATTATTATTTATTTATTATTATCATATCATATATCATTTATTATTAAAAGAAGAAAACGCCTATCTTCAAAGTTAAATTACAATTTTACCTTATACCTAATCAAAATATAATAAATACATCTTATCTAATTAAATGATAATAACAATGTATTATCTCTTCAAAATTAATATACATAAATGTAAAATCACTAAATTATCCACACACACAAAAAAAAAAAGATGACACTCTTTGGCATTCAATATTTCAACTAAAAGATAATGATAGCTTATTATGTTTCCAGTCAAATTAATGAAATGTTACGAAAATTAATAGGAGGTGAGAATTGAGGTAAATGTATCCATAATGAAAAAATAATGCCATTTACTATGACTACGAATATATATCTTTGAAAATATTATTTTGTGTTGTTTATGTTCAAAGTAGAATGTTAGTCTAAGGTGCATGTATCCACATAAATAAAAATGGAGAGAAATAAAACTAGTGTTTAATGTTAGATTATAATTTTTCTCTTATATTAAAATAAAATAAAATACCTAATCTAAATGAAATAGTAATAATTATATTAAAATTTACATGAGATTTGTGAATCTGCACATATTCAAAAGTCCAATTTAAATGAAGACTAATTAATTAGGATAAATAAACAGTTCAGAGAATAGGAAAAGTTGCATTGAATAATTAAATATAGACTAATGAAAGAAAAGATTCAAGAAATGCAAATTAAAAAATAGCTATAAAAGGCAAAAAAAGATTCTTGAATTCTTACTCACCATTTTTATAGGTTGTTGCATAATTTAATTTATTAATTAATTTCATCTTCTTTTTTGTTCTTGAAGAGAAAAAGCAACAATTTTTGAGGATGAGAAGTACCTAGAGCTATTGGCGTCTAGAGTTCAATTAACATCAATTTCACTAAACGAAGTTCAACACAAATTTATTGTATTGCACAATGCTAATGTATCATTGTATTTGAAAGTTTCGACACATATATTATTATTTCGATATGTAATATTTTAATTTTAGCATTCAAGTATTCTTGTTATACTTTTAACAGTTGTTTCTACTTAATATGTAAAGAGAGAAATAATATGTGTTTTAATTTCTTTATACATAAAATAAAAATAAAAAGCATACTTCCGCATATGTTCAAAATTTTGAATAATATTTTCTCCATTTTACTCTCAAATTGAGCACCAAATTCATGTCAAATGGGTGGAATTCTTACCTATTTCACTTGAATTTTACACTATTGGTTTACAAACACAAACCCATCAAATCTCTATACAATTTTAAATTTATTTTATAAATTCACAAAACTCATTTGTTATTCTTGATGCTTCATCAAGCTTTATCGATAAAGTTTTTCATTTTCAATACATACTATCACCAAAGAATACGCACGAAATCGAAATTTTAAAAAAAGAAATATGACAAAACGAAAAGAACTAGAAGAGACGTTCATTTTACCGCAAAAGACATGAATTTTGAGAAAATATTTAGGTGTGAAATAGTGTGCGGGTGTTAAGAAGAAGAAGGGAAATGTAGATGAATCCAAGACCCTAAATGAAAGTTACATAACAATCATTTATAATATCATATTTTTGCATTTTTTCACCATTTTTATTAATATTTACTACCTTAATTGACTTAATAAAAATTCCCACATGACCATATATGTTGAAGTAAATTTCAATATAACCACTTAATATCGCATATAATACTAATTAAACTGGGTTGCATTTAAATCCAATCATGATTTTTTGTTCTTTTGCATTATCTTTTTCAGTTAGGACAAGGAATCATTTATGTGTTAATTAATATTAGTAGACAAATATATCTCAAATCTAATATAAAAATTGTATGAAATATTTTATTAAAAAATACATTTTAAATAAATATTGTATTGTTATACATCATAGAGTAACATGTATGTATGTTTAATATAAAATAACTATTATAAATATTATAAAAACTACTTTAATTATATTTCAACTATGCAAATATTAAATTTATTTTGAATGCAAGTGTAGGCGTACCCAAAACTAATATTACTAATACACTTTGACGTTATTTTTTTACACCCTACCAAATGAACCCTAATATTTCATCCTTATATACCGAGTATTTTGCACTCCATTCTCAATGTGGTAAATTAATCATCTAAGAAAGGCGAGCTAAAATAATATGACATTTTTGTTCTTCTTCCCAACCATTACATTATAAATTAGTATCAGGAAGAAACTAGTGACTATAGTTTTATTATGGATCGTTGTTGGTGCTGGATCTTTCGTAAAATTATATTATGCTGTCATTTCACTCCAACAGAAGAACAAATCTTGATAACTCTTAAGGATTCTCCTTACGTGGTTCAATTCATTGAAGAAGACGTTAGTACCGACAATGGCAATATTTCAACTTACAATCTGTTTCTTGAATATGTATCTGTTGGATCACTCTATAATGAAAAGAGTGGGTTCATTGTGAAATTAAACTTGCTAATGCTTTGATCCTCGATAATGTTGAACGTGGTGGGATGTAAAAGTTGAAGTTGGTTGATTTCGGATTATCGTTGAGAGTTTCCAAAGGAGTGACATATATGACTGCAATCGAGGGACTCTAACGTACGCGCCTCTAGAATCTTTGATCAGTGATTTTCATGGCAGACCTTATGATATATGGTTGTTGGGCTGCACCGTGGCATAGATGATGATTAAGAGTCGCATTTGGATTTATCGCAACTCTACAGATTTGCAATTACAGATTATGAATGAATATTTATTATTCGGGGTAATGTTTTGAGATCGCCATTGATTTTTTACACAAGTATTTGATAAAGGGTCAAACCTTTCGGTTGCACAGTGCCAGTATGAGAAACACTTCATCAGTTCATCAACGGTTTAAGGAGACGATGAAATTGCAAAACTAAGCACTTATTGATTTTGCTGATGTATTATTATTTTACAGAACACAAATTTTGTGTAATACTACTTGTGTATTTCATATTTTTTTAATAATAGTGAAAAAATTGTTTGTTACTATCTAAATTTAATTATTTTTTGTTTAATTAAATTTAGTCATGCTAGAAATAAAACGTTGTTATGTCTAATGAACAACTTGTATGGAAAAAAAAAAAAAAACTACTCTTAATATAAGAACTGCAAATTGTCACTCAAACAATATTGCACATCCTAAATGTTAAGATACTTAATTGTCCTAATGTTGTTGAACGGACCAATATTGAACACCGTATATATGCAAGTTATTTATATGAAACAAATTCAATGGTGTTGTTTTATAAAGCTTATTACAAGTCCCACATCAGAATGAGAGCAAATTCTTAGACAGCCGGAAGCTGCTACATAAACGGATGCTCGTTAACTTGTTGAAGCATACCTTTCTCGGCCTTTTGGCTAAGATCAAGTGTAGTATCTGTTTTTATCAGTTTAATATCTGATATGTGAGTCATTGACTCACACGATATTAACTCAATTTTTTAAGGGGAAGAGTCCATTAAGGTAGCTTGCTGCCTGGGCTCTTGTGCGTCGCCCATGTGTTGCACTACTGCACGGGCCTGGCGCACCCCACCAAATCTATTCAAAAATAAATCTGTGGTTGAATCTCAATTCTGAAACAAGTTAGAGATTATTAAGAGTAATTATTAATCAACAAGGACCAGCCCTCAGTCCATTTCTAAAGATGTTGTAGTGTATGTTATTCATAGTATTTCTAAGGACTTTCATGCTTTTAATATAATATAGATATAGACTACATGGTCGACAATATAATATAGATATATACTACTGAAAGAGTTGGTTTTGGTTCTTGTGGAATCAAACTAAATGGAAGATGAATTAATATGAATATTTGGTAGGAAGATAATTAGTACAAAATACAAGTCAAAGATTGTATCTTGGTAGGTGAAAGTTAGGCAAACCATAAAATAGTTTGCTATCTTAACCTTGACAATTTTGACACATAGTGATGTCATGGATGACATCAATAGGATGAATTTATTCCTATAAATAGGTAGCTCTTAATTCATTTTCAAATCATCCTTTCACTTGCCTTCTTACCTTCTAAGGCATTTGTGTTCTCTCTCTTGTAATATTTCACTTGTATTCTTTGTAGAGTGAAATAAATATCAGTGCAGTTGTTCTTTGGTGGACATAGGATCATTTTGATCCGAACCACGTTAAATATTGTTGTTCTTCCTTGTTCTTTAATTTCACATTTCCGCTAACAATTGGTATCAGAGCCAAGGTTCTGTCTGAGTATGCTCTGTGGTTGCAGCACAGTCTGAACTTCCACATCAGAAAATGATTACTTTGGTTTTCTGTAGTTCCAAATACATTATAGTAGAAAAGGAAGAACAAGTAAAAGAATGAGTTCCATGAAGTTTGAAATTGATAGATTTAGTGGGCGCAACAACTTCAATATCTGGAAAATCCAGATGATAGCGTTACTGCGGAGGGAAGGTTCAATCCATGCTATTGACGGAAAGTACCCCGATAAGATATCGGATTCCGACAAGGAAAAGATTGAAGGAGATGCATTGAGTGCAATCCAACTGTCCCTTGCACCTAACGTACTTTGTGAAGTGAGTACAAGTACCGAAGAGACGGCCAAAGAGTTATGGGAAAAGCTGGAAGGGCTTTACCAGGACCAGTCAGTGACAACAAGGATGTTGTTACAACGGCGTCTTCATACATTTAAGATGGATTCAGGTACTTTGTTGCAAGACCATCTAGATGCGTTCAATAAACTTGTGATGGACTTACAAACTGCTGGAATTAAAAGGACGAGGAGACACTTGCATGTTCTTTACTATTTTCATTGACTTCAAAATATCGTGATATTGATAATTCAATGATGTTATAGCAAACAACCTATTAAACTTGAGCAAGTGCGGCAAGCACTAAACTCTTGTGATGTGCGGATGCATTTTGAAGGAGACAAAAGTGACGAAGCTAGTGGACTCTTTTGTAAGAGGTCGTACTAGCCAAAAGGGAAGGAGCAAATCGAAGTACAGATCAAAGTCTCGTGTGAAAAAAAGAATGCGGAGTGTTGGGGCTGTCACAAGAAGGGGCACTTTGAACGAGATTGCCCTATGTCGAAGTCCAAAGAAAAGGCGAGTGTCCATTGTTGAGAAAGTACATGATAATGATGATGATTATGTACTAACAACATCATGATAATGGAGTCTATGACAACAATGGATCTTAGACTCTGGTTGTACTCTGCATATGACATTCGAAAAGATTGGTTCAGCAGCTATGAAACAAGCAGAGGAACTGTATTAATGGGCAATATGCAACTTGTAAAATAGTTGGCATTGGTTCAGTTCATGTTCGCTCATGATGGAATCGTGAGGACTATTACAGAAGTCCGTCATGTTCTGATCTCTGAATCTAAAGAGAATTTGATCTCCCTGGGTACTTTAGATAACAAGGCTATAAGTACAATGAGTGAAGGAGAACTATGAAAGTGACTAAAGGGTCTTTAGTCATGTTGAAGCCAAGCTGGAGGATGGCCTCACACACTTGCGGGAAGCACCATTATTGGCTCTGTAAATGCATCTACAGTGCAGTTATCTAATGATGACAAGGCAAAAATTATGGCACATGAGACTAGCCATATGACGCGACAGAGTTGGAGATGTTGAGCAACCGCAACCTTTGATGGTGAGAAGATCAGCACACTTGAATTTTGTGAGCACTGCGTCTTAGGAAGCAGAAAAAGGTCAGTTCAGCACTGGCAAGCACAAGACGGGAGGGTGCTAGACTACATCCATTCAGATTTATGGGGTCCCTCTAAGCTTCCATCAAAGGGAGGAAAGAGGTATCTTCTCACATTCATTGATGATTTTTCACGAAAGGTTTGGGTGCGTTTCCTGAAGACAAAGGTGATGCTTTTGAAGCATTTAAAGAGTGGAAGATTTTGGTTGAAAATCAAATGGAGAGGAAAATCAAGTATCTTCGCACGGACAATGGCTTGGAGTTTTGCAGTGAAGAGTTCAATATTTCTGCAAGGTTCATGGGATCTGAAGGCATAAGACGGTCAGGCACACACCACAGCAGAATGGAGTTGCCGAGAGAATGAACAGAACTCTTCTTAGAAGGCTCGTTGTATGTCCTACAAGCTAAGATGTCAAAGTATTTGGGCTGAAGCAGTTCTACTGCTTCTCATATTGTCAATCGGTCTCCAGCATCAGCGATTGACTAAGACTCCGAATGAGGTCTGGTCAGGTGAACCTCTAACTATTCATACTTGCGAATATTTGGGTGTCGCTTATTATCATGTTAATGAAGGTAAGCTTGAACCAAGGCTAAAAAGGCCATATTGCGTGAGGGTATGTTTGAAATGGAGTAAAGGGTACAGAACTATGGTGTTTTGTCTTTACTCAAATTTGTAGTTAAGTTAGAGATGTTAACCCTTGTATGAATCCTCTAACTTGATCTCGTAAAGTGTTCTGTGGAGTTATGCTAGAAACGAGAACAACGAGGCAGGTGGAGCTAGCCGGTGGAGCTTATCCAAATAAACGGGATCAAAGAGACTCAAAGTGATGAGTCAAAAGATGCAGAAGAACTTTGCTTCCAATGAACCATACACAATTTGCGAAGGGAAGGGACAAAAGGCCGGATTAACGGAAACCGGAACGTCTTAATAGAGGCAAGAAAAATGCTTATTGCACAGCGTTCGTAGCTTTAGAAGAAGAGATAAGACTTCGGGCCCTCTTGCGTATGTTGAAGCAAACGTTCCTTGCAAAGATGCTGCAACATGGCGTTAGCCATGATGGAAGAGATGGAGTCTCTTCACCAAAAATGATTACATGGGTCTTAGTTAAACAGGCCAAAGGGATGAGGACAGTTGGATGGCAATGGGTCTACAGGAAAAAAGAAGTAATTTTGCAGAAGTGGGAAGATGCTAGATTCAAGGCGAGATGTGGTTGCCAAAAGGGTTTCAGTCAGAAAGGAGGGAATTGACTACATGAGATCTTTTCGTCAGTCGTGAAACATAGCTCAATTCGCGTGCTACTAGGCATTGGTTGCACAATTTGGATTTAGAGCTTTCCACAGCTTGATGCAAAACTTGCTTTCTTACATGGGTTTGATCTAGAAGAGACAATCTATATGGATCAGCCAGAACGGGTTTCCTTAGCTGAAGGAAAAGAAGACCATGTATGCAACTGAAGAAGTCTTTGTATGGTGAAGCAATCCATAGACAGTGGTACAGAGGTTTGATGCCATTCATGATACAGACATGGATTTTCGGGAGGTAAGTGCATTTGATAGTTGTGTGTATCACAAGAGATGTCCGGTAACTCTATGATTTAAATTTTTTGTTGTATGTTGATCGATATGCTTTATTGCTGCTACAAACATCACAGAGAGGTAAATATTTTGAAGAAACTTGTTTGACAAGGAATTTGACATGAAAGGATCTAGGAGTTGCAAAGCAAATCCTTGGAAGTGGAAATTTCCAAGAGAAAGATAGTGTTGTACATCTTTCTCAGAAGAGGTACATCGAAAAGTTCTTGAAGATTCAATATGCATATGAGGCAAGCCTGTAAGGTACAGTCCTTTAGCTTCTCATTTCAAGCTTTCAGAGGTTACAAATGCCTCAAATCTATGGATAAGGTGGAGCATATGTCAAAGGGTTCATTATGCGAGTGCAGTTGGGTAGCG